>JARKHS020001200.1:0-78380 GCA_030143305.2 Amblyomma americanum | reverse complement strand
CAGTGTCTTCACACGGAGCGTGGGCGCCAGGGGCACTAGGCGGAGTACAGGATTTCCATGTCGGGTGCCCAAGGTGGTCGAGGGTGGAGGAAGGAAAACTCAGGAGAGGCCTTCGCTGTCCGAGCTGGACGCCAAAAAGTGTGCCGGGAGTCAAGCGCTTTCGCAAATACTACTGGTAGTCTTTGGCCGACAGCGCAGACAATAGTAACGCAAGGCGCAGGGGTGTCGTCTCCTGCAATGCCTGCTGCGCATGCACAAGCGCGCCGACACGGCGCCAAGTAGGGGGGAAGCTGACTTCAAAACAATGTGACGTAACCGCCTCTCCTGAGTTCTTTCCTTCCTCTGTGCGGTTGAGGGGGCTGTGCCTGGTGCGTCTGCTTCACAGCCGGACAAGCCGGGTGGCGCGCTGTCCCTCGGTCAGTTCGATTGAACTATGCATGCGTAGCTAACGCTATGTTGAGGCGTGTGGGGTAACTTCCGTTGCCGCTATGATTGCCTACAGGCGGAGGGCGTTTCAGCGTTGCATTTCTTCACAGGTGAATGTGTGATAGTGCGTGTGGTACGTGAGATGGCTGACGACGAGTGCTTACGCGATGCGCAGTGCGTCCGTCTCTTTGAGGACGCCAGGACGACTGTATGTGCGACGTATCATATGTGCAACCGGCGTGATCTGTTTGTGGAGGAGGGGTATTATGTGAATGGCTCTTCCATTGGCGTGGAAGAGGAGGCCCAGGACGTTTACTTTTCACTTTTCACTTGCGTTACGGATGTCCCCTTCAGGGAGGATGGAAATCGCGGGGAGCCTGTCCAATCATCGGCGCTATTTGAGGAAGCCCGAGAATTTCGACATTATAAGCTTTAAAATTTGTGCCTAAATACTGCCCAAAGTACGTGACACGGAGTTTCGACTTCAGAGTTTCAATCTACGGCTTACTGTGCCTTGCACGTTGCCGCCGGATCCGTACGTGGCCGAAATTGTCCCATCGTCCGCGTACAGTGCATGACGAACGTTGGGGATGCGAGCGAAGAGCGGGGGTATCCTAGCAGCATCGACATTGAACCGTATCGGAGAGATTAGTGACGGCTGGGGTGTTCCTCGGTCCGTCAAGGTGTTTATGTTCGAGCGAACATCCCCAGGCTGTTGGTGGCGACGCGGTCTGCGAGTAAGACGCAGACGTAGTCGTAAGTTTCGAAGGGGAAACGGAAGGAGAGGGGATGGTCACGTACAGCTTGATTGCGATGGCAGTATCTCTGGTATTAATGAGTCTTTTCAAGATATGTTTGCTGCCGCACGTTCTGTTGACAATGTCTCGCAACCAAAGAGGCAGAAAATACTTTCGACCAGAGGGTGGTCAGTGGCCCTTTAAAGTGGAAACTGCTGCGGGATGCCATGCAAAACTGTTCCCAGTTTGGTACCCAGCTCTGCTCCGAGTTTTTTTTTTTTTCATTTCCATTGTAACGTGCCGGTTGCAAAGGTAAAGCAGAAGACGAAGAAGAAGGAGATGATGGACTCGCACAGTCCGAACGCTGGTGCAGGATCTTCCTTTTCCGGCCGCTCGCCAGCTACTGGACCGCCAATTCTGCGGCTCGAGCGAAACAAGGTGACCGGGGCCGTCGCTGGCGCCGCCTGTTCGCTGTCCCTGGTGGCGGCCACCTGCTTGATAGTATGGCTGCTCGTCACGCAGCAAGCCTGGGAGCACAGGGTAAACACCACCGACGCGCCCTTCTGCTGCCCCGACGAAGCCGCCCAGCTGTTCGCTGTCATCAGCCGAAGCGTTCCGCCCTGCAGCGACTTCTTCGCTTACGTCTGCTACAACGCCATCAAGGACGGCTTCATTCAGGAAGGCGTCAGCCTGGACATACTGGTGAGCCCCGCACCGACATGCATATTTTTTCCAGCTTGGCATCGGTACCCTCTCGCCATAGTTCTTTTTAAAGAGGATTCCAAAGCAAATGGAAGCGCCCCCCCCCCCCCCCATCCCCTCACTTGCTCCCCCTTTCAAGACAGAAGAGGAGAGGGAAGTGCTTCCGGAAGGTTTCTGCTCATGATGAGCAGAAGCAGGGCTGAAGGTCGGTCACTAACGTAGAAGCGCGCCTTTTGTTCGCAAGCGGCTTCTACAAGTTCCGCGCTTTCTGTGCTAAAAAAAATGCAGGCGTACGTACACAGTTAGAAGCAACGTGAGAGGGAACACGGAAGCGTGTGGTGTCCGAAGCGCTGCCGCTGACAGCCGACTAGAATGGGTGGCACCGGGGGTATGTGGGGAAAGGGCAGCCGTCCATGCTTACTGTGCATGCACCTTAGTCGCCGATCCTAGCTGCATGCCGGCGACAGCGGTTCGCGAATTGCGGCGCGCCACATGCTCCCGTGTTCCCTCTCATATTGCTTCTAGCTGTACTTCAGGGGTGGATTTGTGGGCCATTGTTGGAGGTGCCGGTTGGGAGCGGTCCCGTTGTAACCATGCATTTCTCGCACCTTTCCTGTCGACAAAATGGCGTTCAGCCTGGTTGTACGTGCTCTGGGATTATCATGTGTATTAACAAAGAAACCAAGTTGGCTCGGGTGCTTGGCATCCTTTGCAAATGCCAAGGCGTCTTACCGACCAGAGCCAACCGTCTGATTTACCAATCTCTGTTTTCTTCAATTTTATACCTATTTACATTTAGTCTGAGGCAGTACAAAAACAGTCATCCTAAAAAAAAAAGCTTCTAATATTGCAGAAAGGAACGTTAAAGCTATAACTGATATCCGTATAAGATCGCGAT
This sequence comes from Amblyomma americanum, assembly GCA_030143305.2. NCBI lineage: Eukaryota > Metazoa > Arthropoda > Arachnida > Ixodida > Ixodidae > Amblyomma > Amblyomma americanum. The sequence continues at coordinate 75,617 of JARKHS020001200.1, read as the reverse complement.
GAGTCATGTGTTTTCGAAATATCAAACCATGGAAGTTACCGAAATGTGTGAGTACCGTGTTCTAGCCTTATATAAGCCCCACTTACACCGTAACATGCTCTTTTCTTTCAGACATTGCCAAATGAGTAACAAATAGAGTACATCATACGACACGCCTTCATGATTACTGGCACGTCGCTTGTCAGCGAACTAATTACGCTCTCCGAGAATTACCGTATACTCCACCTTCGACTTTGCACTCCCAAACAAATTAATTGTTTTCTCTTCGTTTAAACACATGCATAAAATATTTGTACAATTTCTCAAAGCCATATGTTCCTCAATAAATGTGTGTACTTTCTAAATTTTCTTCAGAGTTCACGCTGATGTACATGTGTTCGTGATATCCTTGTGAAGTGTTTGCTGGCTTTACTTGATTTTCTTTATTCTGTTTCTTTGAAGCAATAATCGTCATATTCCCTTGAAACTTTTGCTTTGACGATTGTTGTACTTTTTATTCTTCAAGTCTCCTTCATTTTTAAACCATGTACACGAAATCAGCGTTTCTCACCCTTGTTGCAATACCAGCATTGCACTGCCGAATACGCGTAGCTGATTGGAGCTTTGTCAAGGCGCATAATGCGGCCTTTTACTCCCATGAGTGCCTCGAGCATTATTTGTTTGTTTTTTGAAATAAAGAAATAAAAAAGTTCTATTTTAGGGGGGGGGGGGCGGTGCTTTCTCACTAAAAATTTAGCGGTGCTCTTAACAATACAGTTATTTGTTCAACTCAGATTACGACCTTTGCGATTACTTCCCAGTAATACTTCATGTGCCCGACGCCATTCTAGCTTTCTTGTGTCCTGATTAGGACTAGAGGCCAGCTTGTGTATTATGCATTCACTTCATAAACTTCACACTCCAGTATCTCTGGATCTTTATGAGTCCATCTGCGCATGTTTTTACGCATTTATTTTTATTTCTAGACCGTTCTTATTTCGTGCGCTCTCAAAGCAGTCGGTGTGTCACTCATGACTATATTCTAGACTAGCAACTCCTTTTGGGTGCGTCTCAGAAGCTGTTTTTGAGAAATAACGACGCCGAAAGCAGGAGATGCTGTGCGTCACGTGGTGATCTTTTTCCCGTAACGTATGGCCAACTGAGTGTAATGTATAAAATGAATTAAAAAGCGAGATCAGAAAGGCTGAGCTGATGTCGTCATAGAAGGCTGTCCCAATCATTGATCGTGGTTTAGTGACGTCATGGTCGACGTCAATAATTCGGCCGCCCTGGCGTAAGACGCAAAATAATTTGTTGAACTGCGAGTTTCTCGGCGACAAGGCGGCTTTCCTTGCCGCAAAACTGTGGGACGACTGCGGCAGGCCCCTTGTTTGAGATGAAAGAAACTTCTTGTTCTATTAAGTTTACCGAACTGGCTAGTATGATTCACGCTCTTAAGACACTACTTCGCAATTCTCTCTTTTCGTCCTTACAGCATAATATCAAGGGTAATATCATCAGAGGCGTCGACCGCTATGGATCGCCAGCGGCCGCGGCGCTTCACGGCTTCTACACGTCCTGTCTGAACGAGATATGGCAGCGCGACAGGCGCCAAAGAGAGATCGCCTCTGTTCTTCTCGATGAGGTCGGCGCGAACGAGACCATGGGACACGCTGAACTGCTTCGCTTCGCCCTTGCCTCGCAGAAGCGATATCGGCTCAACTTTTTCTTCACCATCACTGACCACAAATTTTTCACCATGATCGATCGAAACTACGTTAGAAGCAGCGACTACAAGCGTTTCTGCGAGGACGACTGCTTCCTCGTCGCGCTGTCTGTCGTCAACGCTCGCTTGCGCACCAATTACACTCGAGGCGACTTTTTCGCCTGGGAGCGACAGTTGCCAGGCGACGACGAAGACGACGGTAACTATGAGTTGGCCACGGAAGAACTTCTTGACGCCTTAGGAAACATGAACACGTCGTTGCTGGAAGCCATTTTGAGAGAGTTCTTCCCCAGCTTCAATCTAACCACGCCCGCATACGCGACCGCCAAGAAGGGCCTGCTCGACGATATTCGCATCCTGTGGAACGTCTCGAATCAACCTCTGTCGCTACTGTACATGCTGACGACTGTCGTGATAGACGCAATTAGCCAGATCCAGATAGACAAGGTGCTGGACGCTCCGACGCCGCGCACGTGGCGCATTTGCGACGCCCACGGCCAAAAGCACAACGAACTCTGGCACGCCACGTACGTCGCAGCCCTCACGAGTCCCGCCAAGAACCGCCGAATGCGCGCCGTCTTCGAGGCGACCCGAGAGGCCATGGTTAACTACGCGCCGCTCCGGAGACTCGCGGCGGCCGGCAACCAGACGGAGCACCTGGACGCTCTCCTTGGGAACATGTCCCTCGTGCTTCCCAGCGACCTCGTCCTTGGGCACGTGGCTGTGCCCGTCATGCCTCCTCGCGGCTTCGTGCGAAACTACTTTCGGGGGCTGAGCTTCGAGTTCGACGTCAAGCGGGAGAAGCTGCGTCGGGGCATATTCACGCCCCTGCTTGCGGGTGCCGTGCACCACGGCATGGAGCGCATCAACGAGACGAGCTTGTACGTGCCACCGACGGCGTACAGCACGCTGGGCGCCAACACCAGCAGTCCTCTGCTCGTCGACGCATCCATGATTGCGACAGACATGGCGGCCCTGATATGGAGGGCCATCAGGTTGCACGAGCACTGGAAGTCAGAGACGATTGTTGCTTTCGAGTACCACAGGTGACTACCACATTTGAAGAGTTTTTTTTCTTTTTTCTTTCGAAATAAGCCAAGTCCACCTAGACGCAAACTGGGAGAAACGCGACAGTTTGTTTTCCGTGCAAACCCTAGTGCTATCGAAGCTGCTATAAGCTATGCTTTACGTGTTAGAGAAACCCTACGCCACAATTTATTGAAAAATTATGCTAACAATTCAGTCGATATCAGCACGTATACTATTTATTTGACTCATTTTCTATGCAGAACTCTGGATATGGCCCAGTTTTGTTCAGAAAACATCATTTCAACAGTTGTTTTCAGGCTCTGTTTTGAAAAATAGTGCTGACAAATGATTATGTCGATAACGTCGTGGAGAAACAGTTCCAACGACCATTTTGCGCAATCAAGAGGCATGGTTGTGCTTCAACACAAGTAAAGGCGAATAACAGGCTTCTGTTGCAAGCACTGACGTGACAGCCTTCTTTCCTGTTTTTTGCACTTCGGAAGCAGAAAGGTAAACTAGCTAGAATCTATGGAATCTATAAAATATTTCACTTCACTGCAGCGTTCTAAATTCATCCATGAGTAGTAGTGAAATGGTGGACGCGCGTAGAACACAAATAGACAGAACAACGGCTAGTATTGTACTTTCCTATCTGCATCTGTTATTTAGCGTGTAACAAAATTTTAGAAAGCCACTGCCAACTAGTCCAACTAAACGCTTTAACGGTCGCTGTAGGAGGGGCGAATCTTTGCTTAATCGGTGACAGGGCTAATTATCACATTGTTATCGTCGTCTTCTGTGTTCAGAACTTACGTCGATCTTTTCATATCCATCGCCGTAGAAGGGATAGTAGCGCTGGGGAAAGAATAAATGAAACCACGCACGAAACAGGTCGTCTTATAAGGCTAAGATTAGGCCGCCGCGGTGGCTGAGTGGTTATGGCGCTCGGCTGCGGGCCCGAAAGACGCGGGTTCGACCCCGGCCGCGGCGGTCGAATCTCGATGGAGGCGAAATTCTAGAGGCCCGTGTACTGTGCGATGTCAGTGCACGTTTAAGAACCCCAGGTGGTCGAAATTTCCGGAGCCGTTCACTACGGCGTCTCTCATAGCCTGAGTCGCTTTGGGACGTTAAACGCTCATAAACAAATCATAAACATATAAGGCTGAGATTGACAAAGGAGACTCTCACGTGTGGATTTGGCTCGTTCTGATCCGTACATTAGCGGGATCGGGCGCATTTTCAATGACATTGCATCTTCGCGCATGTTTTCTAGGCGTTAATGCGCACCTTCAGTTCTCACAGCTTTTGCAAAATTAAGATCTAAGGATGAGCTTTCCATTACAGCAAAATTTGACTCAGTGATTTCGCTCATCTGGAAAAAATACTTATATTTTGACGTGAGAAAAGCCTATTCATAGCTGTAGAACAGTAAAATACCAGCTCTGGCACTGAATCTTCTTAGCTGAAGGTAGAAGCACACCTTTGTGATCATGGCGTACTTGTGTTATTTAGGCACCAGTAGATTCCACTTAGTAAAACAGTTGTAATGGCCTATTAAGCTTATCTATTTCATTTCAGCGTAAGCGCGAGCTTGGAACGTTTTTTTTTTTTTTTCTGAGATGCCGGCTTACTATCTTTTTACCTCCAACCAGGATACCGGAAAATTCTCTCAGGAGACAAAAAAACTCTTTTTTAGCAACGCCAGAGACAGAATAGAACTGACCCAGCTATCAAATCAAATAAATAATCGCAGGACAACTGTAATGAGGAAGTATAATATGGAGAGAATCGAGCATGCTTAGATCTATAAAGAACGGGGTGGGCTAAAAGCCGTCAAGAGAAAACTAGGCATAGGCCAAAATCACATGTATACGCTAAAAGATAGGAAGCGCAATGCCGTTAGAAATGTGTATGAGATAGTTAAAGTGGCCGAATAACTCTATACAGGTATATACAAAGACCTTTTCCATATCTCATTAACTAACCTTGCGCCAAGTTTACAATTTTTGGCGTTTCTCGGGGCGTATACTAACTTGTTCCCTTGGGAAGCGACAAAATGACAATTTGAAAACTTTCTAGCGAGGAAAAACACAAAAGGCAGCGCAGCAAAACTGTTTAGACGTTGGGTTTTCCGGTTTTTTTTTTCCCTTTCACACGGCGGTATCATGTCTAGTTGAGAACAGAGATGACATTTTGCAGCGAGCAATGGAAACGAGGGATGGAAGACTGCCGCTCGTTACTATGTCTGGCCTGAATCGGTGGCTTCTCGCGCAGGCCGCTAGGTTACGAGGAATGATTCTTGCAGAGTGGTCTATATATAGCCTACACATTGTATATAGACATAACGAAATGGGGGCCTTATAGACTAGTCTAAAGACAGTCCATAGATTGTCTATGAACAAAAAGAAATGATTCTTGCATACTTCAGTAGATAGGCAGTCTACAGATGATCTATATGCAAAAGTGAATATCCAGAGGATGACAATATAATTTATTTAAAGCCATCTATAGAAAACCCAACTGCTAGCGCACCAAATTCTGATTTCGCCTCACTAGGCAAATCGTCCATCATTTTTTTTTTTTGCCGGCAATCCGAGAATCTACGCTACACCGTCAGTCACCTCAAAACGACGGCAAAAGCGGCTGTGGTTTAGCTCTGGTTAAAGCTGGAGTGACGCGATAGCTACAGCTGGCCGAGTGGAACTCGCTCAGTCGAATTGGAAAGTCAGTCTTTCGCCGCTGCGTTTCGCGGGGCTTTCCTTCAACCACGGCTAATTTTTTTGCTGAAAACAATAATTGCACGCAGTGGTCGTCAGTGTTCCTTTTTAAACTCTTGTTGCTGCCATTATTGAGCCGAAAGTAATGCCATCTCAGCGTATCCTAACTTGAGCTGAACCTCGTTATAACGATAACGAAGTTGAAGGCACTCGGTGACTACTTCGTTATAGCCGTAGCTTCGTTATAGCCCGTATTTGCCGAGCTTCCAAGGAGAATCATTACTTCGTTGTAGCCACTATTTCGTTATAAACCGCTTGGATATAACGAGGTTCGAATGTACATCTTCGCACCTAGCGAGTGCATATTGCAGCCCCTGTCGGGATGGAGCTGGCACGCCGAAGAACTCTTGGGGTCCACTGTAGCCGTGCAAGTCGCCGCCGATGTAGCGGCTTCGGGGAGCGCCGTCCCTTCCTCCGGCTCACCGACGGCAACGGACTGGAATCAAGTGAGGACAATCTGGAGCCTCTACCGGATGTCCAAGGCGCAGTTCTTCTACGCGCGCTATGCCTACTTCCGGTGTAGTGTTGACAGGGAAGCCAGGTTTTTTGTGAACGAGCCGCTGAGGCGCAGCGCTGACTTTGGCGTTGCGTTTCAGTGTGCACCGCGCCACCTGATCAACATTACCGCGTGCGCGGACGTCCCCCAGTGACTATCTTTACCAGTCTGCTTCTTTATTTTTTTTTTACTTTCTGTGCGTCATTCTAGTTCGCGATTCCTCTGTTGTTTTGCTTGCCCAGGCTCAGCTGTGGACAGCGGCAGCGACTGACCATTTTCCTTACCTTACGATAGATTTCGAACTGACAAAGCTGCTGTCTTCTGTGAAATGTGAACAAAACTGCTATCTTCTCATTCTCGAGACATTGGCGGCAAAGCCGGAGCATTTGGGCGCTGTCACTCGAAAGTACCCGTATTGCATTATATTTTGCCTTATTGGTCCCCAGCTGCCTCACCACAGAATTTTATTTTGAACGTGAGTGGCTTCATGCCCTTCTGCCACCACCGTTCACCTTATATTTTTAGGGCTGATTGAAACTATCAAAAGAGAAAGCCAACATGTTTTCTGCCATTGTTTGGGACGAAGAAGGGGCCGCTTTATTTATTCGTCACCGCCCGTACAAAACAAGGAAGAAACACGTTGTCCGGCAAGCATTTTATGTGTCTGTTGCATGCGAGTGGCTAAACAATGAGTAACGATAACATGTGTTTTCTTGTCGTCATTATGAAAGTAGTCCCGTAGATGTATATGGGAAGAATTAACATGTGTTCAGACCCGGCAGCATCCGCATAGAGGTGAAGGTTGGCTTTTTGATGTTAAATGCTACGTGCGGTTTTTGTTATTGCTGCTTGTATAGTGAACTTTACCTGAATTATGGGTACGTGAGTAAGAAGAGTAGAAGTGAAAAAATAAAAAAAATATGCTTATTGCACGAAGCAAATATTTATCCGAGATTGCTTGATTTGGTTAATATCATGTGGCAGGGTGGTGGAACCCCAACTTGGATTTATTTTCCAACGCGCCACACCCCTCTCTTGTACAAATGACATGAATGTGAATAATGTTTTCATTTACTACCAGTGACACTTCCGGTTATCTGCACATTTAGGACTGTTGGTAAACCAGGCACCACAGTTGAATTGGTATAGGATGCTTACGCAACATCGACGCTATTGTGGTGCAAGCCTGAGAGTTCAATTTCTTTGAAAATGTGCGAAACTTCGGTGCACATCAAGACTGCACCAAATGTAGCCCTGCGCAGAGTGAAAAATTTGTTATATAAAGATAAGTAAAGCTACAGTGTTCGCTCCACTTTACAGTTCGTGTCAAACATCGCCCTGTTCGTGCGTGTTTTATCCCCAAACATAAGCATTAAAATAACTGCCGCATGTAAATGAGTTTTATTTCGCGGCAAGAAAATGTCATGGTACTGTCATTATGCGGTACACCATCTCAGCCATTGCATGCAGTACCTAAGTTCCATTACCTTTTCATCTACAGTGGCAGCTGTTCATGCTGTTAGGCACAAATTTTGGTCCCCTATAAATGTAAGGTTATTTCGCCAGCAAACAGCGCATGATAACAGGAGCGCAAGACAAACATCGTCTTATTGTGCGCTTCTCGCTTCACCGAAGAGGTACACCTTCTATCCCACTGCATGATCCTGTTACGGTTCAACAGAAACTCTGGTTGACTAGTTTGGTTCAACGAAAACCGGCAGAGATTTAATGACTAAGAGATTGTTCTGCATTACTGAACGTTCCTTTAATGCGCGATAATACAACCATATTTTTTTTATAACAGCCACGATTTTATCGCCACCTATGACAGTTATAAGAACGGCGCATAAAAGCACAGGACAAAGAGATTGATTCCTGCTGCAGCTTCTTCCTTTCGTCCTCGTCTTTCGCGCTGCCTTCAACATGAATTCGACTGAAAATAGAGCTTTTGTCAACTTGGAAAGATAAAAAAATGAAAGGTAGATGTCGCCACCGCTGGTTGTTTTTGGAAGCAAATTGCGGAAGAGCGTTCCTTGGGTGCGGATCCCTGAGGCCATGCTACAGCGCTCTATACTTCCATGCTATCATCACGGAGTCTATCTCGGTCTTGACGCCACGGGGTTGGAACGAGTGGCGGGAAGAACTTTCAGTTTCAATTTTCTGGGACTTTTGCGGCCATACAAACACCAAAATTCACCAGAAAGGGCCACGGAGACGTTTTTTCCGAAGATAAAACGTTGGAAGGTGCTGTTCTTTGTGTGCCCTTACCACCCACATTGTACATGAATCTATGCAGAAAAGCATTTTTTTTTTGTTAGTCGAGGAAAGCTAAAGAAACATAACCACCAAATTGAATCAGGCTGGTGTTCATCATGCAATATGCTGAAAAGGTTTTTTTTTTTCGGCGTGGTCTGAAAAGCGCACTCACACGTTGCAGAATGACACAAACACAGCGCTGGCTAGTAGATGGAAAACTAGAAAGAAATAGAAAATGAAGGAATTGGGGAGCAAGCAAAACCGCAAAACAAGCTACAGCAATGCCGCTTTGAGAACCTAATCGATTAAAATAAGCAACATCCTTGTGCAATAAAACAGCCTTATTAATGCTTGTGCACCTGTCGCGCTCCTGACGAGTCAAGGACGGTTAAAACATGTCACATGTTTGCGGATTTTCGCGTCTTCACAGAAGAGTTTGGATTCAGATTCGAATTTTATTTTGCAGTTGTCATTGGATGGATTCCTCGGCCCGTATTTCGCTTGGCAATGACCAAACTGCCTGTGAAAGCTGGCCTGCAACACAGAAAATAAGCGGAGGGTCTAATTGCTGCCCGCAACCCATTGAAATGTCTCTTTTCAACTGATTTCTGAGATACTTTTTCGTATAGGCTGTGTAAGGGTGACCGAAATTTAACCGAATTCCGTAGACCACGTTCGGTACATGAATGGTACCGCGCCTTTGGTCGCATTGCGCAGGCTGTCGCAGTGCTGAGACGCTTACTCGAGCGCGTCACCAACGGCAAGCCACAGGCTGCGCAGTGCAGTTTAAAAGGCGGGCAATATATGTCATAATACTCCACGTAATTCAAGGAACACTGAGAGCAACTCCATGAACTTATCGTTCTTAGCAAAAAAATTGATTTTCTGGCTTTTTCTGGCTATGCTCACATTTTTCCGCCTGCAAAAGACTCATTTATCAGCGAGAAAATTATATTTAAAATCCTCCCCCCAGTCGATACTTTTTGACGTCCTTACCGAGTAGGAACAATAATAATAATGATAATTGGTTTTGGGGAAAGGAAATGGCGCAGTATCTGTCTCATATATCGTTGGACACCTGAACTGCGCCGTAAGGGAAGGGATAAAGGAGGGAGTGAAAGAAGAAAGGAAGAAGAGGTGCCTTAGTGGAGGGCTCCGGAATAATTTCGACCACCTGGGGATCTTTAACGTGCACTGACACCGCACAGCACACGGGCGCCTTAGCGTTTTGCCTCCATAAAAACGCAGCCGCACGGTCGGGTTCGAGGCCGGGAACTCCGGATCAGTAGCCGAGCGCTCTAACCACTGAGCCACCGCGGCGGGTCCACCACCGTGTACCTCAAAACGTGATTGTGGCGTCCACTGACCCAGGTGGCCAGTTATGCACCCTTCATTTCCTCAAAAAAATCATTGGAGTCTAGAACGCTGTCAACGCCAACGCCAATGAGCACAATGAACGTCGACAGCTTTCGCTTTGCATATCCTGGATTAGCTGAGGTAATCCACAGCCTAACGTTTCGGTCTCTCGTAGCTTAGAAAAGCTCCGTTTTCTGTGAGGGTGGGCACTTTGTGATTACAGCGTCGTACCCTATCGCTGCAAGCCATCTTCTATATGCCCGCGGTACTTCTTAAAAGCCCCAGTTCTTCGTCATTCAAGCTCTAGCTTTAGCATACATCGGCTATGTATTGCTAGAGGCATAAGAGTAAGACCAACTCCTCAATATTTGCTGGTACATTGATTTCTGCTTTTAATTTATAGGTAGCGTTACTTACTCTCGGTATGTGTAACAAGCGCGTCATTCCTCAAAAACTAAAGGAAACGGACAAACGTTGGTAAACTGTGGAGCTACCTCACGGCCAGCTGCCACCAGCAATTGTTTCCTCACAGATCGGAGGGAAGAACTTTTAACGGTCCTTTGTGGAACCTGGTTTTCGTAGCTTCTTTCATCCATGAATGTGCAACCCCCGCATTTATTCGTCTTTCCCGTTTACAACCGTCTCCGTCACTCTGCTGTTCGCAGCCGCGTGACTGGACTTGGCCACGTACGTCTTGGCGTAGAAATTTAGGAATAAACACAGAATGACGAAAGTCTGGAGGATACCCAACGCGACCAAGTGCTTCGGGAAGCCGCAGTCCACGAAAAGCGGTATCGACATATGTACCATGATTATGAAAAACTGCACAATCTGCAGAGTGGTGAGGTACTTCTTCCACCAGAGGTACTTGCGAACAGCGGGACCTAGCGTCGCCAAGAAGTAATAAGAGTACATGATGACGTGGACGAACGCGTTTAGGCACGTGCTCAGCGCCGTCTGTCCTTCGGGCGCGAAAAGCGCGAAGAACCACACGTTAAGTACCACGATTGTGTGGTGGAACACGTGCAGGTGGGTTATGTGGGTGAACTTCTTGCGCAGCACGAAGAACACTGTGTCCAGGAGGTCGCAGTAGCGAAACAAGACATAGATCCAGCCAACGCGGTAGGACTCGCGCATCTCATCACTCGTAATCCCCGTGATACCCTGGCACCAGAGGTCGTAGTGGCCTCCAGGAAAGTAGGTGAGCCCGAGGGTCATGCGAAGGAACTTGGCGGTCATGAGTACCATGACTAAGTTGTACACGCGCACTATGTTGATGATCTTGAAGGGCTCGCGGTTCTTCATCCAGCGGGGGCCGGCGACCTTGACGAAGTAGAGGTAGGAAGCCAGTAGCGCGAACACGAACATGAGGGCTCGCCACCACCGGGTAGTCCCGGGTTCGGGGATCGCCCATCTGGCGGATCTGCTCGGACAGCGTGAAAGGGTTGATGCTGAGATTCATAGTTGTGTGTCCGTCAGAGGGCAGGGATAGGAGCAGTTGTTTCTGCAAACTGAAGAGGAAAATGGAATAAAATGGCAGAACAACACACCAAAGCTGTCTGGTTAGAGTAAGCAAAACTTGAGCGTGAGCACCACAAGATGACATCTAATTAGTACGACGCGTCATGCAGGCGCCACATTGACGTCTGGACAGAGACAGGGCATTCTGTTTTTTTTTAGGGATTGTCTCAAATCGATAAAAAAAGAAAAAAAGAAAAACATTTTTTTCCCTTCGCACAAAATATTCGCAGTACTCAAGAGTGCTCAGATGGGTATATTTTTTCTCCGTCGGCAAGGTAGAAACCGAGCTTGCTTTAAAATTGGTTTAGTACATGTAATTTATATATGCAGATACAGTTGAACTTCGTTATAACGAGAGCTGAAGGGGCCCGGCGATTACTTCGTTATAGCCGTAGCATTGTTATAGCCCGTGCTGCGTTGACCGAGCTTCTAAAGGGAATATTCATTCCTTCGTAATATCCACTATTTTCGTGTTAAATCATTTGGTTATAACGAGGTTGACTGCAATCCAAATATTTATTTACCGAACTTAACAGTTTACCACGCTGATTATAGTTTTCTTTTTTGCATGCAGGTACTGTATAAGGATTAGATGGCGTACAAAAATGACAACTATTTTCAGGCACATTACAGACCACAATAATTAGCATCGTGCAAATAAATAAGCCTAGTGCGCATTATTTCATTGCGGGTTAGTTCCCTAACCAGAACGCTGTCTCTGTTGGTTTGAAAGATTCACTGCGGTGTCTCAGTGGTAAAGCGCTCTATAGCTGAGCGCGAGGATACATGATGGAATACCGACCACGGGGTTCACACTTGAAGGGAGACGAAATTCAAATCAGAATTGTGCTATGCGTTGTGAGTTCATGTGTCAGTCAAAAGTGCCAGGAGGAAGAGTGTAATCAGCAGATATTCACTACGTCGTCTCTCATGGCCCATGTGTAGATCCGTAACTTAAAACCCAGCCCAACGTACCATAAAATTCAACTGGTGTGATAGTCGTCGGCAATTCTCACTTGTAATGAGAGACGGGTAAAGCAAGTGCCGCGAAATTTTTGTATGAAGGAAGCGTTTTGACTGTTGTGGTATAAACACATAAATAAACAGATGTTTGATCAGAAAGACTCGGGCATCGATTGTTAAGGCACACAGTATCAAGTGCGCATAATTTGAATCTGATATTCAGTTATCTGTACACATCGCACACGATGAGTGAGACGGACAATGAAGAAAAGAAACGCATGTGCCTCTGCAATTAATTTCCGAGTTAGGCAAGAGAAAATTCGTGATCGATCACTTCAAACGCATCCCGTAATCGCAGATGCATATGTTTCAAGGTGAAATTAAAGGCTCAGCAACTGTGTTTATTTACTCTCGGTGAACACCTGACCTGCGCCGTAATGTAAGCGGATGAAGGATGGAATGAAAGAAGGGATAGAGAAACTGGGGTCCTAGTGGTTGGCTCCGGATTAATTTTTACCACCTGGGTGTTCACTGAGATCGCACAACACACGGGTTTCATCTAGCTGTCGTCAAAATGCAGCCGCCGAGGCGCGGAATTCGATCCTGCAACTTCGTGCCCAGCAGCCGAACGCAGTGACCAGTGAGTCACCGAGAAAAAAAATATTTGAGCAACACCGATTTTCTGTGCCTCGTCTGTTTTGAATGCCTTACTGGGATGCATTTAGAAGAGGGTAGTTATTTCAATACTAAGTGGGCAGCTTATTTCCAGGTTACAGGAAAGCAGAAATTTGTTATTGATATACAGCGTGTTTCACTTGAGACTTTACACAGTTTTTAAAGATAGGCTTGTGTTAGAAGAGCGCTTTTGTCAGCATAGCACTGTCAGCGATGTAGGGCAACACAATAGAGCTAAGTCGTGTTAACTATCAGGCTAATTAACTAACACTATATAGATAACTTTTTAACTATTTGTTAGGCTCATTAATTACTGAGAGACGTGCAGCCCAACATGAGTCCGTAAGTAATATCCTGATCAGGTATTAGACTTTAGAAAACGCGGTTACCCTCGGCGTTGTGGCCCAACCAATTTTTGGCTACATCGCGCAAAAATACATGCGCTTTCTAGAAGCTTGCAAGCAAAGCAAATTCTCCAGTGCACGTAACTCGTAGAAATAGCCAATAGTTGTTGGGCCACAGTGCGGAGGTTAACTGCGTTATCGACATTCTAAAAACAGATATGGGTATTACATACGTTGGGCTACACGCCTTTTAATAACTAAGGATCCTAACTGTAATAGGTAAAATTCAACTATTCAATATTAATTAACCATAATAATTAGCACGTCTTAGCTGTATTCTGAAGCGCTACACCGCTAAACGTGATATGCCGAAAAAAGCGCGCCTCTAACTCAAAAAGTGTATTTTTAAATATTGTGTAAAGTCTTAAGTGAAACGCCTTTTATTATTACGCGTACATTGTATGTAACTCCTGAAAAAATGATCTTAATTGTGAGACTAATTTTCATCGCCTGATGATTTTGCCAGTTTTTAAAGTCTCATGTATCAGATAGCACAGAACTGGTTTCAGTTTGTCAAAATTTTCGGTAAGGCCCCTAATTGGAATGCCGCAGATTTCTGGGAATATGACAATCAGTACATTTCGATTATTTTCCAGAGGCTCAAACACCGTGACTAATGATATACGAGCAGAGTTTACGCTCTATTCCGAGGTCTGTGATAAAATCGTAGTCGCCGACTGGGCAGCCGCTAGCTCGGAAAAAGAAAAGATTTGTACAAAGCATGCAGTTGGGTGCTTTTTTAGCGATATTCTCAAAAATGATATTGGCTGCGTTATGTTGTGATGGCTTTCCTACTAGGGTCTCTGTGTTTACAGAGGTGCCCGTGATGGAGACTTCGTAGAACAGCTCTAGATAATAAGGTTTCTTTGAAGTGTTAATTTTCTGTAAATTTGTTCGCGATTTTCCCCTGCTGTCTTCGAAGGCTATACATTACGGTTTCTTGGAATACTTCTTTACACTTTTTTTTTCTTATGCCAGTACATATAAATTATTTTTCTGACAAACCGAGTGTGCATCGCGGTTCTTATGTGAGTGCATTGTGCCGCTGTATCATACCAAGCAGCACATCCTTATCCCGTGTGCGCCAACTTGCTGCCGTTGAAAGCTACACATTCAGGTGTTCGATTACGGAGTAGTTGTCAGTGCAATGAGTACCATGTACGCAAAACATGCCTAGGCGCATCGCACTAACTGATCACTAAGTTGCTAATTGACCTATCCTGCTTCATTAAAGTTCTTCTCCTCCTTCTCCTAAGTCGCTAATAAACATGCTAACGGTTGACATTTTCAATTTCCGCTGATACTTCCGTTGACTTTAAAGAACCTTAGGTTGACGAAATAAACTCGAACCCCTTCCCACTGAGCTGCCTCGTAACGACAAATCCTTCTTGTGCACGCAAAAAGAAATGCATTGACCATTGGAGAGTTTTAGCAAAGCGTGTACCGTCGCCGCTTACCGCGACCGCCAGTGACCGCTACGCACGCACAGATGGCGACGCTAAAACTCCATATTATCACGACACGTCTTTTTCCAAATGCACCCCTGAGAAACGAGCAAAGTCGGCCAGCACATGCCAGTACTCACCTCCCGAAATGGCTGAAGAACGCGAAGCTTCGACACCACACGACGGGATGGTGCGCGTCCGCAGCAAAGAGCCAGAGTGACTATATGGTGGATGTCTGTCCGCTGTTTGTCACGAAGCGAGACAGAAACACTAAATGATTTCGGCGGACTAAAGAACACGGCAGGGTTTTGCAAACACTGTTAGGCAAGGCACAGTAAATGCGACCCGTAAATTACTAGCGAGGCCAGCGTTCCTCGCTGGTTCAACTTGCCTAGCGGGCACCAGCCTTCTTAGAGCACCACTACTTGTACTTGCTTGTGGGGGCCAAGGCTAGACTCTAGTGACGACGTTATCAAACCTTTTATTTCCTTAATTTCGTGGCTTCATCGCGCAGACGACTCTTCTTAACGACGCCGTAAATGTGCGCGGTGGGGGGCGCACACACTTCTATCCACGCATTCGTTGCAATGGCCGAGTCGTGGCTCTGTAATTTTTGTGAGTGACTGTAAAGCCCCGTTGCGTCTCATTATCTCTGATGTCGGGGGACGATGCTGGAGGAAAACGGAAAACAGAGACAACTTTTAGCTCCTACGAATGACGGTTCAAAACGTAATGTAAAAAAAAAAAAACCAGCATTAAAACAATGACTTCCAGACCCTCCACTACCCCCGGTAAATCTTTTTGGACTGTGCATTAGGAGCGCACGGCAGCTTCGTATCTACATACTCTACGGTTCTGAAAGCAAGTATACGGAGCTGTTATAGCAGTCCAGTCTTCAGTATAGCGGTTGCCTTAGACGTCTGTGCGAAAAGCTCTGCAAGTCTGCAGATTTTGTGTATAGAAACAAGGCGTAGGTTCTTTGGCACCATTCGGGTATTTAGATGCCCGGTATTGCTGACCATAGCCCATCGTACTTTCCCTTCTTCTTTCTATTTTTTTAATAGGCCAATGGGTACCAGTCTTGGAATCGAGACGTAGAAGGTTTGATTTGTGGCTTCAACAGCAGTTTACGGCTCTCAAGGGCTGGAAACCAGCCAAGTTGGTGCGAATTCCTAATGTAATCATAGTGCAAAATTAACAACAAGATGAAGTAGTAGCTAGCGCGAAAGCATGAAACGAAATGTCGCACTTGCATAAGTATGCGCCATTTAACAAAAGCGCAAAAACAACGACTTTCCCCGGTAAGGAATTATTGCAGAACAATTAGCGATCCAACATGGCGTCATTACTTTTCCTTGCCGTGGCCTACCAGCAGGACAGTGGATACTTTTTGCAATGTTTCTTCGTCGGCGGCTTCAGGTAAGCGCACAGTTTGCTCGCTGTAAATTATTCCGTAATTTCTTGGTAGCATAACTTTTTATTCTACTGTGTATTTCCTCATTCTAAGAAGAAAATGGAGTCAGGTGATATAGCCTGTGTTATTTACTTCTTGATATCCTTGCTCGTGTCGCTCTGTCAATCCTCGTTGCTTTTTTTAACTTGATGGCTAGTGCTGTGATATTTATTGCAGAAACTGCAAGAGGTTGACCGCACCTAAAGTTGGATCTATAGTTGAAACCATTCCATGCAGTAACCGTATCCCAGCCTGTTTCAAGAGAACTAGGACCAATTGAAACTGTTGACATACCACCTGAATGAAGGAATCAAATGTTGTGTTTTATGGCACATAAGCGACTACGGTTATGATTCGTCAACCATAGGGTAGAATTTGTTGCCTTCAAAAGAAACCTTAAATATCTATTTAAAATATCAGAGGTTGTTAAGGATATTGGCTTGTTTTAAAAATATAAAAACAGAATATATGTACACAAGTGTACTTTGTCCTACTAGTAAACAAGTGTAAAAAGCAAACATTCAGAATAAAACAGTGGAAAATGTTTTTTCTTCAATGAGTCCAGCTTTGCGCATAGACTTAATATTTGATTTATGTTTACCTCCTCTCGGCACAGCTCGCATGCAATTTCATTTTTTTGCAAGAATTAAACTGTGAGTAAGACGTGTGTGTCCAAAGCGAAGGCAACATAAAATGAATTCAGTGAATAGTTGTTGGTGTGAGCATCACTTCCACTCTATTATGATAGGCTTTACTAGATGTAGCTTGGCATTAACTTCAGTATTCCATTTAGACTGCGACTTATATCTCAATTTACAGTCTACCAAATTCATGCCATCTTCATAGGGATTGTTTACTTTCTAGATTTATTTGTGCCGAGCTTGTGCAGCACATACAGCTGCTTTCTCATTGCCACTGATTACGACGTCGCTGGGAAACCAACAAAATATTGTTATGTCATGTCCCTGTGTGGTGACTCTTCTTATGCTGTGTATGATGTCGCCGATTAGTGGTGTAAGTGCATTTCTACAGAGAAGTGAGGTGAGTATGCTCAGAGAACCATGATAAACGATACTGTTCTGGATGTTCTCAATTTTTCTACAGCCAGCAGAGATTACGTGGCACTCAGCACTGAAGATGGATGCACACTGAGGTAACCGTACTGTTTTTTCCCACTTGTTTTGTACCCCGGCACTTCCAATGTAGCGTGATGATTTTGAACCACCGGTTTAAAATGCTGTGTATTCCCCATATTTTTCGCTCAGTGCTAATATTCTTGTAATATATGTTCATGCTGTGTTTATTTTTTCTGAAAATGTGTTAATGTTAAGTCTCATACAGAGAGCAGATAGTACCAAGGTGGGAGTGGATCAGGTTTTCGGGCAATATTAGGCAATGTGTCCATTATGTCTAATTTATGACATTTCTCTCCGAACCGGAGAATCAGTGGTCTGATCGCTTGGGGTTTACTGGTATATTGTGTTCGAGATGGGAACTTTGTAATTATAGGGTAACATATATGTTTAGGCCTTGGACGGATTTTCAAAATATATGAGCATGCAAGCATGCTTCTTCTGCCTGCCAGCGGTGGTTTCTACTGGTTTCTATATACAGACTGTTTATATGGGACGCACTGAATGTAGAGTATTTGTCAAAAATATGCAGCCCAAGAGATTTGCTTCCAAGCCGCGTAGCGAGAATCTTTAACATATTTGACAGACCTAAGCTTGGGAGAGTTGAGGACTTAAGTTCCTCCAGCCTTCGTGAGGTTAGAGTCCCTGAGTATTATGCAAGAGGAGCCGCGCTGCAGGGCTAAGGAGCAGACCCTTTGAGCTGCATACGTTTGACAAAGGCTGCACCAGTTGAAAGACGCAAACCTAAATTGTGTACTGGGTCCAGCCGTTTCAAGTATGATGGCCTCGCTGAACCATACACTATGCAACCATTGTCTAAGCAGGAACGTACAACAAGGCAATAAATTTGTAAAAGGCATGCCCTATCACAACCCCAGTGTTTGCGTGTAAGGACTTTAGGCATGCTCAGAGACCGGGAAAGTTTTTTTTTTCAGCGCATTTATTTGAGGCAGTCAAGTGAGTTTTTGTCAAAAGTTATGCCTAGAAATTCATTTTTGACAGGTAATTCGGTTGCGTTCAGGTGAAGAGTGGGAGCTGTCAGTAAGCCACGTTGAGTGCGATAAGAATGGAATTTTTTTCTGAACTATAAACTATGATGGCAACTATGGCGGCACTATGATGGCATTTTGAACTAAGATGCAACGCCATCTGAGGGCCTGCTCGCCTGCTCTCGGTCGCGGCGGAAGGCCTCATGGTTTTTGAGAATGTCTTTGCGTTTAGAACCTAAATTTGTCTTTTGTAAACACAATTCCTCAGTTGAGAGTGTTGCTAGTATGTCTTTTATGTCATTTAGGTTATGTAAAAGTCCTCTGCGGTTTTAGTGAATGAAAGCCTTCTTGTATTATATGTGCGTAGAGAAATTACTAGGTGTTGTTTTCAGGCCCCGCGATTCAGGGCTTGTCTCTTTTGCGTCGATCCAAGGAGCCCCTCCGTCCTACCGACGTTAACGACACAAGACTACCTTGACTCGTGTACATCACATCTTCAGATACGCTGGACGTCCGCGCGGAACGCACGGGTGTGTTTGTGTTGGGCCTCTCCGTGTGGGGAGTGGCCTTGGGGCCCTCCGATTTGGACGCCCGCGCAGCCTGTGTTGTGGCTGGTGGCGCAGCGCTAGCTGCTGCCACCAGGGGCGCGGGTGTCGCTGCTCCATCTCACTGTGACCTGGACAGGCACCGAAGGCCATTGTGATGCTGTCCCCTGTTGCACCGCAACGGAGTAGCTAGGTTTGTGCATCAACTAAACTCCTTTCTGCGCTTCCCTGAATGTTTTGTTTTCTTTTACTTTGATTGTAAATATTTACCTCTTTTTTTCAAAACTAGGCATCCTAGAGAGCATGCAAGTCTTGTCCGACAGCGTCCGCATATGCGAAGTAGTATTCAAAGAGGAGCCCAGGCCGCTGAAGGGAACCATTAGCGCTATAGCGTCACAACCTTACGACGAAGCTTTAATGTCCCCCCAATTTTTCTCTCGCTCTTTTTGTACTTTTTTTTGGGAGCCGCACAATTTTCACCCCATGGTTTCTCCTCAGAGGTGGTGAGCGATCTCTGAGCGGTCGCATAAACAACGTAGCGTTTCAACAAATAACCTCTTCCTTTCATAAAGTACCGCACTTAGCACAATGACCCTTTGTGCGAGCGTGCGGCGCTGTAATCACTTCGCTTCTGTGTTTTTCCCTCCGAGTCTACAATTTGGACAGGATTTTTCCTTACCAGCGGTCATTAAGGCATTTTCCCCTTTGTGGACGCTTTGCACCCTTCCGAAAACGGTAGCGCATTTATTAGGGGAACCAACTACTACTCGGTGGTACGGGGGAATCTCGAAGAAAATTGAGAAGTCGCGTCTCACGCTGGCAAAACGGCGCTTATGCGGTCGCGTAGGGGCAGCTTCGCTTTTTGTACTCGCTTGAGTTCTTTAATCCTGCCACTGCCGAAACTTCCAATCGAAGTTCGGGAATGATATTCAGCCAGTTTCTGCTCGGAGGGTCAATGAAGGAAATGCTGCTATAAGCAGCTAAATATTTTCCATGTTTTTTCGCTATGTTTGAAACAACACAGGACAGTTTGTCTGAACGCCGATGTAGTGGCGTTTCTTTATTTTTTGGTTTATTTATTTTGTTTTGTCAGTATGCACACCGCTAATTGAGGGAAGGCGGCCTAAAAGCGTCTCGTAACACCCAAAAAAAGGCTGCCCTCCCCACGTAAAAAACTATAAAACATATACCACAAAGCAGCCTTACAAAATTCGCAAAACCAATACAGAATACACACATTACTGCGTAATAGGAATGACAAAAATACATTGATTATTTCTACATAACCCTATAGGAACCTCAAAAAAAGAAGAAAAAGGAGCTTATAGAGAGTTTTTTTTTTTTTCGGGACATTCGGAAAATCGCCAAACCGCTGCTCATATAACCACAAAGCAACACGCCTACCAGAGCTAAAAGAAGAGAGATATAAACACGAGGGTAAAGAGAGTTGTCACAGATAAAAGCGAAAAATTGAGATGTTGAGCCATTGATACTGCTAAGATCTTATACCGATACAGCAACCTATACCTATACAGCAACAAACCTAGCCATATTCATTAAAAAATAAGCAACAATAAAGAGTTTAGTTTAACGTACGTAGAGGGTTCACGTACGCAAACGTGAGAAGTCTACGTAGCCTGCACGCAGGTGGTTTGAAACCCTTATAGTTACACGTACGCGAAACACGCCGCGCATTACGCCTAGCGCCATCTACTAAGAAACACAGACACTGGTTGTAGCCTAAATCATTCAAGACAAGTCTTAAAGCCAAGCCATTCATAGCGAGACGGTTGCTATGATGACGACCAACGCTACTTCGTCAGGCTTAACAGCTGAAAAATTGCCCTTCTGTCTGAAAAACAAAAGCTATTTGTCGCTTGAAACCTTATGCGAGGGTAAGAATGGGCGAATCGA
Source organism: Amblyomma americanum (assembly GCA_030143305.2). Taxonomy (NCBI): domain Eukaryota; kingdom Metazoa; phylum Arthropoda; class Arachnida; order Ixodida; family Ixodidae; genus Amblyomma; species Amblyomma americanum. The sequence continues at coordinate 54,956 of JARKHS020001200.1, read as the reverse complement.
AGGCGAATACAACAGTTTAGAACACGATATCGCCTCGAGGGATTAGCGACGAAGCTGTTATCGCTGTGAAGCGGCGGGCAGGGCGCCGCCATGTTTGTCAACGCTACGTACGCAAGCAACGCAAAGACCGCGACGTAAAAATCCGTATCTCACGTACGTACGTGAGACTCGCGCATACCCTTTGAGTTCTGCGCATGCGCACTGGTCACCCGTAAGAGCTCTACGTACGTGAAGCTTCTACGTACGTGAAACTAAAACTCTCTAATAAGTAGAAAATAACCTAGAGGTACAACAGGTCAGTAGCTAGCACGGCTGGAATGCTTGAACAATATTTATTCACTTCCTTTCTTTCTAGTTTCTTTTTCTTTTTCCTTTCTGTTTTCTCTAAAAGCAGCAGAGCGCGTAAGCGCGGCACTTCACCCCTTCGTGATGAAAACTTTTGTGTGGTTGGGGAAAAAAACTGGAGTGAAAACAATTGGAAACCTCTTTATTATGCTCATCAAAGAACGACATAAAAAAATACCAAGTAAACTTAAGAGGTCGACCAGCAACTGTTTAGCAGATCTTATCTGGAATTACACTGCTTTTTCTGAGTTGTATATATCTGATTTGAACCAAATCGATAGCTGACATAACCAATTATTCGGAGTGTCTTGTAAAACATTCATGTCTGCAACAGTAAAAAAGTTTCATTTCATCTGCATAAATTGCAATGTCATCTGCTGGGCGAAAAGTAACTACATAATTTATACACAATAAAAACAACGTCGGTCACAAAACCCAGTCATGCGGCACCCCAAATACAATAACCTACCCGACCTGTTTACGATAATAACTTTTTACGATAGTAGATTGTAGTTAGTTTCTAAGGCCACTAATAATGATTAAAAAAAAGCCCCCCCCCCCTCCCCCCCCCGCCCCTTCCGGAATATAACATGTCATTTTTTTTTCACAAACATTTTATGGTTGATCGGGGCGAACGCGTTCCTCATGTCAAAAACTATGCGCACCGTTATCAATTTACTTTCTATCTTTCAATAATATTTTCATTAATTTCCAACAAAGCGGTCTCAGTTGTTTTCTTTTCTTGAAATTAGTGCTATTGCCAAGAAATAACACTATTCTTGGTTAGATACAGTGATGTGTGTGTGTGTGCTAATTACATGCTCAGCAATCTTTGCGAAAACCACGGGCATGGCAATGGGCCGATTATTACGATTCAAATCATTAATGTCACTCCCTTCATGAAAAGCAGCGAACACGATCAACTTTTCAAGAACTATGCATCAATCAAGAACTATGCATCAATCAAGAACTATGCACCAACTAGCCCAGCAACAAGTGTTACTTGAGTAACGATCAATTTTAAATTCCTGTGGAACTCTACCTGTATCGACAACCTACAAGCTCTGGATTGATGGTAGCGCGAGTTTTTAATCTATTGGATTATGGGGCGCTTCAAAGCTGGAACAGTCTCAGAATCTTTGTCTGAGACGGACTGGCGCACGCCACAGGTTCTTCCAGTAAAAAAACTTATGGTACCGTCAGCGCGGCTCTAAAGCGATGCCGCCGTGGAACCGAGCTGAGCTGCAGTACGGGGCCTCAGGCTTCTAGACTCACTGCGACTGTCAAACTTTTTTGGCTGATGCTATAGGAACATACTTCTTGTCTCAGGTGTGAAAATGTTCGCGCTTACCTCGGAGGCGTTTGTTGTTACACGAAGGGGAAGTTTTGGAACAAAACTAGCAAACCATGCGACGCTTTCGTAAGTAGAAAGCGGTTCGCTTCGTTCAAGGCTGGCTAGTGCGGTTATGGCATCATCGTCTTCCTTACCATTCGTAAGTAGAAAGCGGTTCGCTTCGTTCAAGGCTGACTGGTGCGGTTGTGGCATCGTCTTCCTTGCGGCACTTACGCGGGCAAGCCAGAATAAATATGCCCCTGAATGGCACAATGAGCAAATACGTGATCCTTTAAAATGTCGCACTGCCTCTTACCACAACCAGCCTGCGGCGAGAAAAAATTAGTAAATGCTCTTGATAAAATTTCAAACTAGTCTTTAGAAGATACGAAATGCCAACCATAAACGAAGACTTCGTGCCTAGTAGCCTTTTGTGGCTTATGTTTATACATGATTATGGGTACCAAACTATAACTACATGTCCGCGTTAAACGTTTTATGATGCTTATCTAGAGAAAAATAAAAACAAAATATGAGCTAAAACTTCACGCACAGTAGTCTTTATAGACTTATTTTAATACGTTGTCATAAAAAACACATTAAACGTATTATAAAATTCGACAACAGGCGATCTTCTGAAGATCAGTATGGGCCGATAGGGGGCAAATTTATGATTCTAAGCAGATTGTCTTGAATGATTTGATCTTTTAAAGCGAGAGCTTTAAAAGTCCCGTTTTGCAGAAAATCAGACGGTGTTTGTTGTAGTTGTTGTGAACGAAAAATCCGCATTGATCGAAAATGGTAAGGTCACACGTAAAGCTGCGGATTTGAAAAGTGAATAAAACATTTAAAAAAAAGCTGGCGATCAATTGGTCGCAGTATGACCCAAACGTCATTAGGACATGTAAGCATATAAAGTAAATGAATTACGGTGAAAAGAAAATTGGGGTAAGTAGCCGGAAATCTCTCCCTGGCCATTGAGTTGCCAGTCATATGCGCTGCCTATATAGGCCAAGCAGGCACGTTCGTATGGCTTGGTTAAAGTGCGGCTTTATGTGCATGTCGTGCGTTCTTTCGCATAATATGGAAACAGCGTCCGTGTCTGCGTGGGCAAGAGGATCCGCTGCGGGGGCCCATTAATGCTATCCCGCCATACTCGTGTTCCCAAAGTTTTGTCGACCTCCTTTCGGTATATAGATCCTAGAAGGAAAAGCATAACACAGATTCAGAACATTTTTTTCAGTTCTGCTTTGTGCTCTTCAGGTTCGGATGATGCTGAGCTAATCATTCCGCTGTATACTCCTCAGCATTGAAGCAGGTGCAGGTTGTACGCTCGTTCTACCACCACCGAATGCCATTGCTTGACGCAGTGCGCACTCTGTAACGTGATAGCAGTGCAACGACGAAGGCTAGCTGGTTCAACATGATTAAAAGGCACGCGCTGCATTTAAGGAGCACGACCTGATCGAGCTGACCATCTTACTTCAGTGTAATTCTTTTTGTCTTGTGCAGTTATAATGCACCCAACTCACTCACTGTATTGTATTCAGCGTGCTAATCGGCTATAGTAGCACAAATCCCTTCGATTTGTCGTCGTGTATTATATCTGTATTACACTTGAATCCTTGATGTACCGCCACTGAGCAATGCACGGGATTAAGATCAGCGTTCGGCAGAGCGTATCTACTGAGAAAAAAACACACAGAAAAGCACAATTTAAACGGAGGTAAAACGAAGGCGGGAACAGCGAGTTTAGAGTTACCCTATTCTTACAGCGTGCCCTGTACGCTCTAAAGTGAGCGTACTTCTCTGGCGGTCTCTGATGTTACCTCCAGGGTTTTATTTTGTACGAATAATCAGTTTAATGGGGTTTAACGTTGCAGAGCGACTCAGGCTACGAAGGATGCTGTAAAGAAGGCTCCGGATATTTTGGACCACCTGGAGTTCTTAACGCGCCCTGATATCGCAAAGTGCACGGGCCTCTAGTATTTCGCCTCCATCAAAATGCGACCGTCATGGCCGGGATCGAACCCGCGTCTTTCGAATCAGCAGCCGAGCACCATAACCACTGAGCCACCCCGGAGACCTTTTTTTTATTCTGTTTGAATAGCTACATTTGCAGCGCACCGCGTGGCTGGCAGTGCGCCTGATACCGAAAAGGACGAAGTGTTCCCGGCACGCGCTGGGAAGAACGCTCAGGACCTGGGCTCTCTTGGAATTAATTACTCTAAAATTTCACCCAAGGCACAACCATTAGCTTGGCACCAGTTTACCGTATTCTATGGGGTCTCCCCACTGAACCCTGGCCAATCCCCCGTCGTGGGTATGTGCCATGTCACGAAGGCAACAACAACAACAACGACCTGGGCTGGGGCCGGACGCTGCCACCACCGCTCCGCTTGTGTCTCCTCTTCGGCAGCTCTAAATAAATGTGGCCGCGGTCACCTTCCTGGGCGACCTCCACATTGTGGTGACCCGCAGAGCCGCACCTTCTCCCGCAGCTGCGCTCCTGGATGGCGAGCTGGCAGAACCCAGCCTTCGACCCGCCGCTTCCAGCGTTCCGACCTCAAGGCGTCGGCGGGTGGTTCGCTCAGTTTGAGGCTGCGCTGTACCTGAGCGGCATCGCCATCCAGCCGTTCAAACACGTAGTCCTCTGCGACATCCTCCCGCCCGACCTGCTGCGCCGACTCGCCTGCTCTGCTTCGGGTTGCCGGCCGTCCGACGAGCTGCGCGCTGCCATTCTGGCGGACTTCGGCGTCTCCTACTGCTCTCTGCCACTCTACGACGCTGCAGACCCGCTTTCGCCGCCACCAGCAGCTGGCCCAGCACCAGCCTCGCTCTCGCCCTTGCAGCCTTCGTCAGAGCCCTTCCCGCCTCGACAGCCCCTGGCCGCCTTCCCTCCACTCCAGCTCAGCGTCTCCGGCCCCGCCGTCTCTCTCCCCGACACACGAGGTAGGCTCAACAACAGCTTTTCCGCAAGTCCTGCTCCCACAACTGCCTTCTCGGCGTGTTTGGACGGGCCTCATTGCCACCGTTCCCACCCAGAGCCACATTCGACCCAGTCGCCGCCTCCTCACCCACCACTGTCGTTATCGCCACAGCCTCCTGACGACAAGGAACGCTCTGTGACCGTATGCGTGTCGCGTTTTTCGTCATTTGCGCCTAACTACCCACACCAGCCAACAGCTCAACAGGCCTCTGCAGAGCCGTCGATGCCGCGGCCGGCTGATCCTAACGAGCTCTCGGCAACACCCCAGCTGCTCGCCTCACCGCCAGCCCCTACACAGGTCCGAAATTCAGTAACAGTCACGCGACGCAGGATGATGAGAAGGCCAAACCGGTGACAGCTGTGCCAAGCACGGCGATTGACACCCGCCCTACATTACCTGACAAGGACCCTGAACCGATGCCAGCGCCCGTCTTCCAGCCAAACGAAGTCACTGATGTCGGTTCTTCTTGCTCCCCAGCGGTGTTCGCATCTTCCAGGACGCCTAACACCACTGGCTCGGCCACCGCCAAACGCAAGTTCGACAGAAGACCCCCGCCCACTCCTTCTCGGCCACAGCAGATTCAGGTTCTAACTATGCTGCCGCCCCATCCGCCGCCGTCCAGCAAGCTGTCTAGGCTTACCAGGCCAGCGGACGTTCCTCCGGTTGCTGTCGCGGCGCTGAGGGCGCCTCCGATTGCCGCTACTTCGCCGGCGTCCCACTTCATGACCTGCTCTGCGCCAGTTGCGGGGCCGCCGCTCGTGCGTCCGGCCGCTGCGTTCAAGCCAATCACGGCTGGCTGTGCGCATGCCCCAGGAGCCGAACGCCGTCCATCTAAGCCATTCCCCTGCCTCGCGCCTCGCTGCGCCTTCCGTAGCCGCCTTCCTAGGAACCGGGCCGCTCCGCCGGCAGCAGTTCCGGAAGCTCACGGCCCATCAGCACGCCTAGCTGTCCTCGACTGCTACTGCGCGTCCCTCGACGCTCTCCGAAAGCTAGGTCACAGCGCCACAGCCAGAGTCGCCCGCCTGAGCCATGCCTTCGGGTCCCGGACGGCCTTCACGAGTCTTCACACAACCGACTGATCGTCTGGGGGGGGGGGGGGGGGGGGGTAGCTCCGCGCGGCTGGCAGTGTGCCTGATACAGAAAAAGGACGAAGTGTTCCCAGCACGCGCTGGGAAGAACGCTCGGGACCTGGGCTGGGGCCGAACGCTGCCGCCGCCGCTCCGCTGCTGTCTCCTCTTCGGCAGCTCGAAATAAATGTGGCCGCGGTCGCCTTCCTGGGCGACCTCCACACCTTAACCAGCCACGAGCGCACGAACGTAAAAACACTGCAATATGGCGATACTGATCCGGAGTACCCGGATTAGAGTCCGACCGCGGTGGCCACGTTTAGATGGAGGCGAAACGCAAAGACGCCCGGGTGTTGTGCGATGCCAGTGCACGTTAAAGATCCCCAGGTGGTCGAAATTATTCCATCACCTCCACTACGGCACCTCTTTCTTCTTTCACTCCCTCCTTTATCCCTTCGAAGACGGCGCGGTTCAGGTGTCGGCCAAGACTTGAGACAGATACTGCTCCATCTCCTTTCCCCAAGCAACAATTTTCCATCTTTTTCCAATACGATGAAGGGGTTTGTTGACGTATCCAGCACCGAGCACTAATTCTTACCGGATACGAATGCTGACTTGTTTTTCCTTCAAAGTGAGTGCTGCAATATAAAAGAGCTGGAAAGTTAGACTGATCGGTTCTTTTTTTGTACTCGGAAAAATAGACTGCGATGAAGCATCGGAACCCAGTCAGGTGAAGCGTGAATGAATTAAGTGAACTTTAGTGATATGCGCACCTGGTTCTTAACACAGGTCATCTGTACAGCGATAAGCAAGGGAAATGAGGAATCACATCCAATTTGTATCAACATTTAATGACTACAGCCCAAACACGGTACTGCATGCGCAAAACACAGCACGCCACACATGGTTCCGTATTTTGCTGTACACGCCGTGTGCAGAAGCACATTTCCCAAATACCAAAGGAATAACTCAGCATCCACTGGTTACGATAGCCCAAGGTGGACAGCTACATTACCCCATGACAATTTGCAGTGATAGAGGGAGTTATAATTCGGTAAATTGCTCATTTACTCTTGCCATTGAGAACTAGCTCAGCAGCCTTTCCCTCTGTTCTTTGGGGGCCGGGTGAAGCCGCGTGACCGGATTTGGCGCCGTAAGTCTTGACGTAAAAGTTCAGAAAGAGGCAAAGAATGAGGAATGTCTGCACGTTGCCCATCATTATGAGGTGCCTCGGAAAGCCACAGTCAACAAACAGCGGTATGGACACGTGTATCATGATTATGACAAACTGCACAATCTGCAGAGCGGTCAGGTACTTCTTCCACCAGAGGTACTTCCGCACTGCGGGACCTAGCGTTGCCAAGAAATAGTACGAGTACATGATAATGTGTACGAATACGTTCAGGCACATGCCAAGAGCGGGCTGGCCTTCTGGCACGAACAGCGTGAAGTACCACGCGTTGCCGACCACGATGAGGTGGTGCAACACATGGAGATGCGTGACCTGAGTGAACTTCTTGCGAAGCACGAAAAACACTGTGTCCAGAAGGTCGAGGTACCGAAAGGCGATGTAAACCCATCCCGTGCGATAGTAGTCCCGCATCTCGTCGGTCATGAACCCCGTGATGCCCTGGCACCAAAGGTTGTAGTGGCCACCCGGAAGGTAAGTGAACTTGAGGACCAGGTAGAGGAACCGCGTGCCGACCACCACCAGAATCAAGTTGTATATGCGCACGATGGTGAGGATCTTGAAGGGCTCGCGATTCTTCATCCAGCGGGGGCCGGCGACCTTGACGAAGTACAAGTACGACGCAAGCAGCGTGAACACGAACATGGGGTTCGTCACCACCGGATAGTCCCGGGTTCGGGGATCGCCCATCTGGCGGATCTGCTCGGACAGCGTGAAAGGGTTGACGCTGAGCTTCATCGCTGCGCTGCCGCCGGGACGCCCAGTGCCGAGAGAGCTTGGCCTGCGAAACAAGAATTCCGCATTGGTGAGTATCTGTCTCATATATCGTTGGACACCTGAACCGCGCCGTAAGGGAAGGGATAAAGGAGGGAGTGAAAGAAGAAAGGAAGAGAGAGGTGCCGTAGTGGAGGGCTCCGGAATAATTTCGACCACCTGGGGATCTTTAGCGTGCACTGACATCGCACAGCACACGGGCGCCTTGGAGGAAAAACGCTAAGGCGCCCGTGTGCTGTGCGATGTCAGTGCACGCCAAAGATCCCCAGGTGGTCGAAATTATTCCGGAGCCCTCCACTACGGCACCTCTTCTTCCTTTCTTCTTTCACTCCCTCCTTTATCCCTTCCCTTACGGCGCGGTTCAGGTGTCCAACGATATATGAGACAGATACTGCGCCATTTCCTTTCCCCCAAAACCAATTATTATTATTATTAATTATTATTATTGGTGACTAAACACGCCTACGTTAGGCTAATCAATTTCTCCAATGATTAGACCTCGTTTTGTTGTATTAAGACGTCCTATATGCTTCATTCGAGAATAAATAAAAAAAGTTGATCGTGCTTATCGTGCCGGAGTGAAACGCTCTTTAATTGAAGCTGCAGCATACGTACAGGTTTCTGGATATCGCTTATAATTGTGAGGCAACTGTAGATTATCATGAGATGCTGTTATGAACCTATTGATGGGAATGGACTATTTTGACCGATGCGTGGCAAAAATCTTCTAAAATTTTTCCTCCGCTTTGACCGAGTAGTTAAGAGTGCCTTAGAAAACCAATGTGGTGCTTTTTTGACAGCGAATAGGAAGGAATCTGCAGATATATTGATTCTTATGGCGGAATCTTACGATATGCAAAAAAAAAATGCTTTCATAAACAGCTTTCATTTGAAAACTCGCGTGTCCGAAATTTCTGGGCACATTTGCTCCCCATGGACGTCTTAAGAACGGAACTGCTGGAATGACGTGCCTTGCAGAAAAGCACCGTGTTAACGTGAATATTACTTCCTTAACTGCTTAGTACATCAGTGTTTTAGCTTCTTGGAGTAGATAGGTTTGCCTGCTGCGTAGATGGATTTAAGGTTGACGAAAGAAGGAAATGTCAGAAATGCAGGTCATGTCAAGTGGCATGAAAAGCGTTGACAGTGTGTTTAAGAAACTAAAGACGTTGCTACATTCACCTTGTCTTGGAGACGACTCCTTTACCCCAGAGAACGATCGGCTATCTGATTCTCCGGACTGCATGCCCCCCCCTCCCCCTTCTCATTCCCTGTTGATTTCAGCTGGGCGTTCCTTAATTAACCTTTGCCACCTAGCCTATGCAGCTCTCTTCTGGTCTCTTAAAGGGACACTAAGAAAAAATAGGAGTTAGCCTGTATCGGTTTATGGTTTATGGGGGTGTAACGTCCCAAAGCGACTCAAGCTATGAGGGACGCCGTAGTGAAGGGCTCCGGATATTTCGACCACCTGGGGTGTTAGCCTGTATCGATATGTTAGCGCATCTTAATGACAAAGACACTTTAACCAAAAACAGAGCTTTTGTAAGGTAGAAAAGAACAAAAAGCTAAATATAGGCGCAGCCATCAAACAGGCTATTCATTAATTTCATTTTCATTTCTTTATATCCACCACGAATTACGTGGGAAGGGGTGCGGAAAAACTGGGCGGGGCTGCTTGAAATAACTACCTCGAGTTACACATGGCAGGATAAGCAAACATACATGGGTTACTTGCGGACAGAAACTAATCAGCAATCCAATTTATTTCAAGGACATAACCGTAACGGATTTCCCACTACACGCAGAAACAAAATGAGCTAAAATAAAGGGTGTGCACTGAAACAGACTGAGGACATTATACGCAATGGAATCAACAAAACAGTCGCATAAAAAAGTAGCCAGACAAACATCTCTAGAAAATAAATAAGTTCATTCACGCAGAAGGATGCACTACATGCAAGTACAAAAATATTTTCAACAAAAAATGTTTCTCAGGTGCTTTAATGATGATCATGACTCGTGAAAATTTTGTGCTTCAAGTTTGTTCAGAAGGCGCTTTAATGTGTTTGATAAGCGTTGTAAGCAACAGTTTGCTCTACAGGTTTGGAACGTTCCAGAGTTCAGGTTTTCGACTACTCTAGGTTAGTACATTGTGTGCGGTATTAGCGAGCTGACGCATGTTATCAAGATTGTTTTATTGTTTGTTTTTCATATCTCGCCATTAATTTCACATAATATGATTGAAAATTTTTACAATGCCGTGGTTTTCAGTCATATAAACCATGTGAATCCTACACCAATGTTGTTAATAGACGACAATGCATGTTTCTGCGGAGAAAAACACTTTGTTCATTAAATGCAGCGGCTGTGCCACAGACCAAGATGCGTCCGTCGACATTGATTTTCCGGCGCAAATCCCAAATGATACACTGCACTGTCATTCACTTCAAAATGGCGATAGCCCGTTCTTCACCGTGTGAATTTGAATCGACAGGCGGGAAGATTCTTAAATGAATTTTCCTACTCATAGATGCGCCTTTTGCTGCCGGATCAACATGGCTGGAAAAAGCCAAAGAATCAATTTTTCCCGAGAACAATCATACCCAGCAATTCTGGAGAAAAACATTTTTGAGCGGGAAACCGTTTATGAACGCAATTTTTTTTCATATAATATAAGATTTCACTATAACATTCAATATATCCACAGATCACCCGACGGCAGTCATGTATTTTTTTTCTATTCATGTTTTTGCTATCGTCAAAAGCGTCCCATTGGTTTTTTATGGCAGTCTTAACTGTTCGATGCGATCGATGGAAACACTTTAAAAGAGCGATTTTGCTACATATCAGAATAGTAGACCATTACCTTCAATATTTTTGTAACAGTGTCTTACCATCTCCTTATTTCCAAAATTTTTGCCCGAGAATGCTGGACATGAATTGGATGGAGAAAAAAACCTCAATTCCTCTAACGTTATCCGTTTTCTTTTCAACAGATCGCAGTGGTCTCCTCAATTTAATTTCAAGCTTATCAGGCAACTTCCAAATGTGTGCTGCAAATGTGAGTACTGCGAAGAGACATCTATTAAATATCTTCCTTTTCAAGGATATTACTAAGCTGCTGCTCATTACCTCATAACCTTAAGAAATATTGCACTGTGCTGCTGTGATTGGATAGCGGAGTACAATAACACACAGCGAGCCATGGGCTGTTGTTTTGAATGGTTGTTTCTTTAGCTTTATCCTATACTATTGGTACATGTATATTCTGAACACTTCAAATACCTCGCTGACTATCACAAACATTTCTTTCCTTTCTAGACTATTGAACATTCAGTTTTTTATTCATATCAAATTTTACTACCCCCGTTAGCTTTTAAGCGTTTAGGCCTTTATCACGCACTGCAATTCTCTTAGTTATTGAGCAGGGCAATGCCACACGGAAATCAGAGGTTACCAAAATGCTACCCGTGAACATTTTCATTCGCTCTTCATATCCCAACCCTCCGAAAGCTTATGCCCACTTCAGCCGCATGACCAAAGAGAACACATTCTCGAAAATTCCTCACTCCGTGGTGAATGTATCGCTTAGGCCTCTTGTCTACCTGAGTAGCATTTTATTTCGGCAGCACATCACTCGCTTTAATTCGGACTCGGGTTATGCAAATTCGAAGTGTACTCACCTCACGCAAAGCCCGGAAAAGCGACACCGTGTCAGCACGTCGCGCCCGCTTCTTCAGGCCCTCGACGCTATGGGAGTCGGAGGCACGCAGAGTAGCCTTGTGTGCAGCTTTTTAGGAGCCGGAGCCCGATTAGCGTCCCTTGCGTCACAGAGCGAAGGAAGCCGTAATGACACTTCTACGCCACTCCCGAAAGCAGGCGCTTCTCATGCGCACGCGCGTTTCTATTTACACATTGTATGCCCGGAATTGGACACCGCCATTATTCGCCGGCTTAGCTTACCCCTATTCAACTCCCTTGTTTAGCCAGCCTGTGGTCTTATTGTAGTGACTTACGCGGGCGCTGGGCGTTTGATTTGACTCTATTTTTTCCTCCCCTCATTATCTTTAATGACCGCTTTGATTGCTGCCTTCTCGAGGCCGGCAGGAGGGCGCGAGGCGGTGAGCGTGTGCTTGTGTGTTACGACATTGTTCGCCACGCTCTGTGTAACATAGGTGTTGGTGTGGATGGCTTCCTACTGACCTCGAGGCCCAAGCACGATAGGAAGCCGAAACACGAAGGCAGAAGGAGCGCTTTAAGCATGCCGGCAGGCAAGGACAGCAATGAGAAACGACTGGGTAACGAGGGAACAAGGCCTGAGCCTTGAGGAGGGCTTAACTTTGGTGAAACTAAGATTTTAGCTCTTTATCCATTCTTCCTGCGCATATATTCATGCCGTGGGCACTAGACACGCAATTTTGGGGTAAAATTGGTGTCATCGCTTCTTTAAAAGAAGCCGCGCTAAAACTTTGTAACTAGGATACAAGTTAAATATACAGCAGTTGGTAAAAATGGGCTTTGACTCGCGGGGTACATCCCCCAGTCCAATGAAGGAATTAAAGCGAGTGATGTGCTGCCGAAATAGAACGCTACGCAGGTAGACAAGAGGCATAATTGGCACATTCAACGCGCTGTGAGCAATTCTCGAGAACGAGTGGCATAGACTTCAAGAAAGTTGGGTTGGGAAGATCACAACAGTAAACAAAGTTAGCTTTTTAATCCTTCACTGAGTGGAACACACCAGAGGCATGAAGGTTCTTGCACTTATTAATTGTCGTGTAATTAATTTCTTCCTACGAAACGCAAACGCCTTTAAACAGCTACAAATGGCCACATACGTCTTACTCTATACTGAAAGTGCAAGAAGTTTACTCAAAGACATCTCTACAACATCAGTAAAAAAACTTTTTCAGAAACGTCTTTAAAACTCCTTGCAAAAGACAACGCGAAGAAGATTTTGCACAAGAAATTGGCTAAAAAATAAACATTTGGCTAAAAGTCAGCACCATGGCGCTTCCGCTTCACTTCTCGGATGAAAATATGAGACCAGCCCGATTTAACCATAGTCTAGCGTGTTACAACCTTGTCACACCAGCAAATTTTCTCTAATTCGATTCGAATGGCATTGACATTATTCTGCTGCTACTTTGGGACATTTAATGTGATTCGGTTCGAATGACATTCGCCATGAATTTGGGGACCTCATTCTTATTCGATCTTGAACCGAATGTGTACTCTCGACCCCAGATAAGCAGCAGAAACAAGCAGCGCAAAAAAATAATGTGTGGCCTACCAAAGTGAGAAGCTTTCCAACTTCTAAAAACAACAGTTAATTTTGGTGCCAAAAATGTGGTAGGTTTTTAACGTAGTTAAATCGAGGAGACGTGCGAAAGCACGACATGCTTAGCCTGGCTGGCTCATGGTTTTGCTTTTCTCAGTCGTCGGCACGTCTGGCGACGATATTATTTCGATAGTAGTGAAGGGATGTTTACTGGGACATGGGAAGCGCCGGCAACGAAGACTCTTGCACAAGTAAGCCCAAATAGACTAACCCTCTCTAGCCTCACGCCGTAGGATAGCGCGTATTAGCGTTTTTCATATTTTTTTTTCATTCTTTGCCTTCTGATAGCCAGTACATAAATAGAGCCCACCGCATTGCCCGCTCCAGTCACCGTAATGCAGTGTATCCCTCCACAAGCCCATACCACAACTTTTCAGCAGTCATTCTTCCTGCGCACAGCACGAGACTGGAATGGCCTGCCCACCGAAATTGCCACCATCATCAGCCCAGTAACATTCAAGCGCCTCATCGATAACAATCCATTGCGATTTCTACTTTTTACTGCCTTGTAGCGCCCACTCCTTCATGTAATGTCGCACACGAGACCCTAGAGGAATCAAATAAACAAATGAGTAATGATGAAGCAGCGGGGCGAGAGGCAGGGTCACAAGCAGTTCTCCAGCACAAACGTCAGCCGGCCGCCTCAAATGCTTCGTCGTCGTTGGCGTCGGTGCATGGTCATCTTGTTCATGTTGCTGTTGTTAGCCTATCAAAAGATGGCACGTACCCACACTGGGGGATCGGCCAAGAATCGGGTGGCTGTTCACCTGAACGCAGTTAATAAATTTCAGTAGTATTCGTTGATGAAGACGATGATGTGCAAAGCACAGTGCCAGAGTGCGTATATTAGTTCCGTAGTAGTATTAGTTGATGAAGACGTCCATGTGCGCGAGAGTGTTTATGGTTTATGGGGGATTTAACGTCCCAAAGCGACTCAGGCTATGAGGGACGCCGTAGTGAAGGGCTCCGGAAATTTCGACCACCTGGGGTTCTTTTACGTGCACTGACATCGCACAGCACACGGGCCTCTAGGATTTCGCCTCCATCGAAATTCGACCGCCGCGGCCGGGATCGAACCCGCGTCTTTCAGGCCGGCAGCCGAGCGCCATAACCACTCAGCAACCGCGGCGGCTTGCGCGAGAGTGTGTTGCAGTTTAACATGAGGAGGTGATCGGCTGCGGCTGTAGCATAGAACTCCTTATAGCACTGTCTTATGCCCCTAAGCAATACATCTCCAATATTTGCAGGCTCTAAGGCCGCAAACAAGAAATCGTGATGAACTTTATCAAAGGCCTTGGCAAGGTCAATCTGAATTAGAGCTACTTGTCCGGTCTCATCTGATACTGTCTCCGCTACTGAACATGCAATATGAATATGGGTATGGATGCTGCGGCCTCTGATATCGCAGACCTGATGCGTGCCTATTAAGTGAGCGACAACTAGCTGCAGGCGATTACAAAGAACCTTTGCAATAAGTTTGTAATCTAGATTACAGAGAGACATTTTACAACGAAGAATTCAGAAGGACATCGGCATCACACCCTACAGTATTCGTTTTTTGCCCGCGGAGAAAAACAGTGCTGTGCCATATGATCTATTTATGTTGCTGGGACTATTTGGCCTCTGGAAGATGCGCATGATGTACCGCCACGCCGAATCACCACGGTCGTCGAAATCTTTGTTTCGTGAACAATGCGCTTCGGTGCGGGGGTTATATGCTGCTCTGCAAGAGCCGCCTAGCTGGCTCCCCTATCTGGATGCATGTGTGTGCCTCCCAGACTTTTGATGTTTTGGAAGGAGGGTTCATGCAGGGGTAGGGTGGCCTGGTGTTTTTTTTTTTTTTGGTCGTAAGCATGCTTAGACTTTTCTTTTCGGCCCTATTTCCATGCAACAAAGAAAAAAAAAACTGCGACGGTAGCATACTGCTCTTCATCTGTTCGCGCCGCCACGGGTTCGAAACCCAGTCGCGGCAGTATTTTTTGTTTATTCACGGTTTGTACAAGGTCACCTTCAAGGTCAAGCTTCACAAAAACTCGGTGAGCCGGTTTGACCTCGTTAATTAGCGCTTTCGCACTAGAAGATTGCACCGCGGGCTGTGCTGAAGAGATATCACTCTCGGCATCAGCAGTTCCCGGATAAGCCTGTCGTGTCCGGTAGTGACGCTGGATGTCGTGCTTGTCTCGTAGTTTATTGGTAATTCACGTGCTATGCGATAGCTACGGCGGCAGTGGCTGCGGACAAGAAAGAAAGAACGCACTGGAACCCAGAGGAGACATTCTCCCTTATTAAAATATGGGAGGATAATCTGCATGACTTAAGAAGAAGGGCGAAGCGCAATGAAAAAAGTGTTCCAATTGATTGCTGAAAAGCTGCGCGATGCTCGCACCCAGAAAGCCCTAAAAGAGACAAAAGCAAATACTGAGAATCTTGCGAACAAGTACAGGTGAGGTATTTTGTAATAATAATAATAATTGGTTTTTGGTGGAAAGGAAATGGCGCAGTATCTGTCTCATATATCGTTGGACACCTGAACCGCGCCGTAAGGGAAGGGATAAAGGAGGGAGTGAAAGAAGAAAGGAAGAAGAGGTGCCGTAGTGGAGGGCTCCGGAATAATTTCGACCACCTGGGGATCTTTAACGTGCACTGACATCGCACAGCACACGGTATTTTGTAAAACAATTCAATTAAGCATGGCTCCGCGCGAAAAGAAGACGGGGGTGTGTCACGTGCAAGTGGCATTCTTTTCTAAACACCGCTTTCGGTAGCTACTGAGATTGCATGGTTCACGTGTGATGGTATGATATGGTATGGTATGGTACAGCATCGTATGGTATGGTATGGTATGGTATGGTGCGAGGGGTTTAACGTCCCGAAGGTGCATCACGTTCTCCGAGAGCCGCCGTTGAGACGGGTCCCGGATAAATTTAAATCACATGGGGTACTTGAACATCAGCTGGCATAGCTCATCACACAGGCGCGTTTGTATTTCATCTCCATCAAAATGCGGCAGCCACGGTCTGGAGTGTGGTAGTTCGATTTCAGCAGTGTTCACAACAGCGCTGCGAATTTTCATTGTTCTTGCACCCTGGATCGGCGGGGCAGCTGGCAAGTTTAGTGCAATGGAGTTTATTTTCACGTGTCTTTGAGCCAGCTGCACGTCAGAAAGCAGTCACCTCACGATCGAAGTTTTTGTTCAGCTGCGAATAATTTGGCTTTGGGAGATCGGCGGGAAAGCCCTGCTATCGTGCATGAATTTAGAAAAGGCCGTGGCTAAAGATAAAGTCTTTGTAAAAACTTTTAGGTCATGCAGTATGGATTGTTTTGCATCAGCAGCACTCTAAATCTTTGAATGGTGAAAGGTGCTAAAATCATTACCCCTCCGAAGTTTTAAACTTCCACGAATTCTAGACAGCCTTACTACACGGATTAGGAGCAAACCCCTTCAGCTTTATATTTTTGACGTCACACGGATCCGGTACGTTCTTTTACAGGGTACGTCGGGCGGATTCACTCAGCAGGTCCATGCCATTGCTTGCAGGAATAAAGGATATCGATAAGTTTTCGTCCAGAAACAAATAACCAAACTAAAAAAATTTTGGTCATAAAAATGGAGGAGATAAGGTTCTAGCGTTGAGCGTAGCCAGGTTCAGATTCCAATCGCGGCCTGTCCGGAGCCAGAGATTCTTAGCACCCTCCGCTACGTCACAGGTCTGACCGCCGCCTCGGCCAGTTGCTCCGCAGCCGCTGGGGACTGAGGGCCGAGGGTTAATTGGTTTGATCATAGAAGGTTGTGGCCAAGTACTACACCAGGGTGGCCAAATCCTGTTCTGGTAAGGGGGTGTAGTTTTGATTACAGTCATTCACTCTTTGTAATGTGGGCTCATTGCACTGACCTTAGCGCTCTGTTTAAGGTAATTCTTCCAGAAAAAATGAACTCTGACCGTTCATGACTTTTGCAGTGTTTAAAGACAACATTAAAACCTGTTTTAAAATGCATAAATAAATTTTTAACCAGAACACCTTCAGCCGCCGCGGTGGCATAGTGGTTATGGCGCTCGGCTGCCGGCCCGAAAGACGCGGGTTCGATCCTGGCCTTGGCGGTCGAATTTCGATGGAGGCGAAATTCTAGAGGCCCGTGTACTGTGCGATGTCAGTGCACGTTAAAGAACCCCAGGAGGTCGAAATTCCCGCAGCCCTTCACTACGGCGTCTCTCATAGCCTGAGTTGCTTTGGGACGTTAAACCCCTATAAACCATAAACCAACCAGAACACCTTCGAGGGAAGTCCGCATCGTTGGGCTTGAAATAAAAGTTGTCAAGTACTCGCACAAACGAAGAATTTATTTTCAGCGCAACGTTGAGGGGTGACTGAGAGGCGAGCAAGCAGCAGCAGGGAGTGACACTCGCTATGCTATCACGTGGCGAAGGCTTTTTTTACGCTGTTTATTTAATGTAAATTTTTCACCTGGAGCGGGGGACGCCGTTACCCCTTCCCCCCACT
This sequence comes from Amblyomma americanum, assembly GCA_030143305.2. NCBI lineage: Eukaryota > Metazoa > Arthropoda > Arachnida > Ixodida > Ixodidae > Amblyomma > Amblyomma americanum. The sequence goes on along the minus strand of JARKHS020001200.1, from coordinate 37,417 downwards.
AAATATCCGCCCCTTGGCTGGAGCACCTGTACATCCGGTCAGAATATTGAGCAGTCCACATAGGGTACCTGGATGTCCGCTCTCCCATCGAGGCACCCCAAGTCCACAGCACGGTGTCCACACCGTCTGCAGCGACACCTGATGCCCAACCGAAAAAAGAAAACGGTCTCTCGCAGAGACAGAAGTGGTAGCGCCATCTGCTTTTTACCGTAGTATTTCTGCACCCCTGAAGGCACACAGTCGTTTAACACAGCGGCGACAGATGGCGCTACCAGTACCACAATATTGGGGTGCCTTCATGTTTGCTCGCTTCTGCACAATATATGTCCTCCGATTGCGAAGTTGGTGACGGCCCTGATGATAAATAAGAGCAGCGAGCGCGGCAGCGGAACAAAGAACTTGAGCATGATTACATAGTTCAAGTTGATTTTTCGAGAGGTGGTGGCAAGTGCCGTTTCTGACAAAATAAAGCCTGAAATGCCTGAAACGCCAGCTCCATAACTTGAAGTAAGATTTAGGAAATAATTATTGTTCTTTCGCACGCTGAACATGTCAGCATTCTGAGTATAGAAAATTTCCGTTAGCATAATAACATCAAACATGAAGTATAACTAACTGAAGAGTAACTTTAGCTCAGCACATTTATTCTTTACTGCGTGCTTAAGTGAAACATTCCTAGCACTTTCTTATAATCTTTTTCGGAAATGTATTAAAATTCATGTGACAGTATATAATACGCGCTCTTCATTGCCAAGAGTACGTTTTACTATACAGGGGGAAAGAAAAGGACCACGATCTAGTCCAAGTCTCGCTGTTCGCGTGCAGTGTCCTCTCCCCACTTTCAGACGTATACATGGTGTTGGTGTTCCGTATTTATCTGTCTGGGTTGTCAAATATTCTCTTGCTCAAACTACTTACCTGTTTGGGCTCAGACACAGACCATGGGGCAGCTTATGATAGTCTGCGTTTTGCAACAGATAATTTAAACATCAGAACTTGCCTGAATTATCTGGAATCGGCAAAAACTGCAGTGGTTCAGGTGTCCAACGATATATGAGACAGATACTGCACCATTTCCTTCCCCCCCCCCCCCCCCCAGAACCAATTATTATTATTATTATTATTATTAAAAACTGCAGTCGTCTGAATTTTCGTCTAGGCGAGCGGTGCAGCATATTTGACAGGCTGCGCCATCTGGGGTACTGCGAGACCCACCCTAGCTCCGAGCAGTGATATTGGCTCTAAGTAGGAATATTGGAGCTTCCACACAGTTCGCCAGGTGGCGCAGCCTCTCAAATCTGCCATACCGCTCACCTTGATGAAAATTCTGCGCGCAGACAAGTGCAGTTTTTCATCGATTCTGGGCAGTCCAGGCAAGTTTCGATGTCAAATTATTTACCGAAAAACGCAGACTACCATAAGCTACCCTGTGGTCTGTGTCTGAGCCAAACAAAACAGACCAGTGGTTTGCGCAGGAGAATTTTTTACAAGTCGGACAAATAAATACGGAGCACCCTGTATATCTTTCCGTTTATGTACCAAACGTACTTGTTCGAGTTCTTCGTACATATCGGACACCATTTGAATTGACTTCTGGGTACTTTCAGCCGGGCCTTGCAGAGCCATTAGCGTTTCCAATTTTTCTTTGGTGCCTACCACCATGTCAGCAATGTCAGCATCCTGGGCCTTCAACTTGCTACTCTGGCTACCCCTTGAACTTGCAGGTCGATAAGTTGGTCAACGCCAGATTTCCTTCCATGCATCCCCTCAAGTTTCGAAAGTAGACTCAGCTGCCCCAGAGGAAGTATCAAAATGGTGGCAGTAACTACATTCAGCACATAAGACAATCATTCCTCATTCGAATATTATTTGTTGCATCCCGGGCATGCGATATCCTCGATAGGTGACATTTGGCAATTTTTGTTTAAATACAAATGCTGTCACCATCTGTCACATCTGTCACGAGATGGTGACAGCAGAGGCAATGTGATTAAAGAAATATTGAAAAGTAATCACGTGCACACCACTAACCTGGGAAGTTCGGTAGTTCTTTTTTTTTTAGCGTTCTCCAGAACGGTGTCACTGCTGCCAAAGGAGTCAGCGAGGATCCAGTCCTCTTTTTATATAAAGAAGGGTGGGTGGTCAGTGACGAGGGCGTTGCTGACGTCACTAGGAAGCTTGACATGAGGACGTTACGAAAGGCTTTGCGTGGTTTGATACACAGAGCTGTTCCGTACGGTAAAGCGTTTCCTTGTCGGCCAAGGCTGTAGCGCTCATGAAAGGGTCGCTTCAATGCAGCAAGTGCATACTAGTGCGAGACTAGTACTAGTGAATTTTATCAGTGCGTGCGAGTTGACCTGGTTGCCTATTTCTATTTGATGCTGGCCGTTCCTTTATTTATACGTGACAAATAACAGCAAACAATGAACAGTTCATAGTGAGCGCTCGTGTTGTCGTGTATTCCTTTTTTGTCCCGTATTGTTAATAATAATAATAATAATAATAATAATAATAATAATAATAATAAGAATAATAATAATAATAATAATAATAATAATAATAATAATAATAATAATAATAATAATAATTGGTTTTGGGGGAAAGGAAATGGCGCAGTATCTGTCTCATATATCGTTGGACACCTGAACCGCGCCGTAAGGGAAGGGATAAGGAGGGAATGAAAGAATGGAAGAATGATGTGCCGTAGTGGAGGGCTCCGGAATAATTTCGACCACCTGGGGATCTTTAACGTGCACTGCCATCGCACAGCACACGGGCGCCTTAGCGTTCGCCTTGGTTTTACCCTCATGGATCACCAACTCGCCAAGCAAACGTCACTTCTGAATTTCAAAATCCCTTTATATTCCCGCGCAATATTAAGCGCTAAGCAAACAGTTGGTTTCCTCCATAAAAACGCAGCCGCCGCGGTCGGGTTCGAACCCGACCGCGGCGGCTGCGTTTTTATGGAGGAAAAACGCTAAGGCGCCCGTGTGCTGTGCGATGTCAGTGCACGTTAAAGATCCCCAGGTGGTCGAAATTATTCCGGAGCCCTCCACTAAGGCACCTATTCTTCCTTTCTTTCACTCCCTCCTTTATCCCTTCCCTTACGGCGCGGTTCAGGTCTCCAAAGATATATGAGACAGATACTGCGCCATTTCCTTTCCCCAAAAACCAATTATTATTATTATTGACGGATCAGCGGCAGCTGACAGCTCCGTTGGGCCTACGCCAACCAGGCACGTCAGGAGCCTGTGTAGAGAGGAGTGAGTGAGTGAGTAAAAACTTTATTGAAAGAAAGTGTAGATTCGTGGTCAGTAAGTGAAGTCCAGACCATGTAGGTCTCGTACCGCACAGGCCCATTCGACAGCCGGAAGATAGGGGGATTGAAGAGCGACAGGGCAGGAGAAAAGACAATGTTCCAAATTCGCATAAAGGGGGGGCAGTAGGGGCACGAGGAAGCTGAACGAAGGCGCCGCGCGCTTTGATGGATGTAGCGGCACCTATCGCTGCTGCCTAAAACTATTATGTCTTCCTTTGCACTCTTACGTCCGCGTGTAGTTAGCGCTCCGTTCCAGAGGTGGCGCCTGATGTCCGTGCAGATTTGTTATGGAACGATTTTAAGGGGAGGTGCCGAACACACTATTGGGGAATAAACCGGTATCTAAAAGTGGGGCAATGGGAGCTTTATGAGTTGATACACGTAATCACATATATCTGTTGGAGGTCCGATACGTATATTTTTATGATAACTGGGGGAGCCGCGAAACATTGCTGATTGTCCACTATACAGACGTCCGTGAGAAATATGCTTTCGTTTGGGTGTCCACTGGTCTCACACAGGAAAGGTCTCTTTCTTGAAGCCGGTGTGATCCCAATCTTTGAATTATAGCGGTACCGGATAAGCATTCGTTACAAACCAGAAATTAAAAATGGTACAAACCATACTCGACGCTTGGCAAATTTCAACGAGAAAACCACAAGTTACCCTCCCATACAACATGAAAACTGGATGGTGCTAACAGCACGCCTAAATTCGGGGCAAGAAATATTGCAGTATACACTCTATACACTCCCTTCCCTTCTGAACGTTTATACATCTGTACATTTTGACTTGTTCAACTGCACACGTAAGGCATTGCGCAGCATGCATATAGAAAGGTAACAGCAAACATTTGTCATGCTCACTTACGCCAAAATAACTGTTTTTGTTGCTGTGTCTTGATGTGTGAAAGTGTCCTACGACTATCAAACACTTGTTTTTGCAGTCTTTACTCAGTACGCCTGAGGTAAGCTTGCGATGCATTACATTCTTTTTTTTTTTTTGTTTCGTTTGTACGACTTTAGAAATTGAGTCGTTGTCTGTGTGCTGCTGTTGCCTGTAAAATGGGGGCTGCGGCCTTGTCAAGCTGTTTTCTACAGCTTTTTCTGCAGCTCCTCTGTCGATGTATCTTTAAGGCAGAAATAAAATTATTATTATTATTATTATTATTATTATTATTATTATTATTATTATTATTATTATTATTATTATTATTATTATTATTATTATTATTATTATTATTATTATTATTATTATTGGTACCTGGAACAAGAATAACGACAAATGGGTATATGCATGTTGGATTATTTATTTATTTTATTCATTTAGTACATACTGTTGGCCTGCCTCACTTTGAGGCCGTAGCAGGATCGGGTTTACATACATATGAAAAAGTGCGAAAGAAAAAAAAGAAAAAGCGAAACAGCAGAGAAGGAACTTTTTCATTTTACACAAAGGTACACGTAAACGCACATGGTGACACTGTTGTTAATAATTTTCGAGATGGTTTGTTAGCTTCGATACAAATGCTTCAGGGGACATCTGCATGGTTCACAATTTCTGGAGGCAACAGAAACTTAAGCCGCAGCAGTCTGGCTCGTGTGTGGATTGTAGAGAGGCCGGCTTTTTGCAGAAGCAGTGTGGGGGATTCATGACGACTGTATTTGTTGAAAATAAATCGGACAGCTTTTCTCTGGACACTTTCTAATCTATCAATCAAAGTATCTATCAAAGTATCGCTAACATGATATTTTCGTACAAACAGTGCGTCGCATAACCATTCACATCATGTCCAACAAACATTCCACACCACCACATATCTATATGTGTGCACCACCCCTGCCTATCACGCATGTTCGGAGAGAGAGAGAGGTCATGACCACTTGTGGGCGCCCTGTTTCACTGTGGTTGTATGGACAGTTGCCCACGATGACAGCGCCTACTGGCGCATTTTCAAACGAGGCCTTCAAGTCGAGAAATTCTCTGAGTCCAGTGCTATTTTTTTGCTATTTTTATACTCCACTCATATCGCTCCTTGTTATGTTTTGTACGTGTGATATTTTATGCTTGTTTACTAACGATGTTGTTATTACTGAGTATTTCCTCCCCCGCACCCCCTGAAGAAAAATAAACCTTCATTTCAAACTTGCTTCTTCGAAGCTCTGAAGAAACGCTTAGAACAAAGTATACAAGTAACAGAAGCCAGAAGAAGCTCAAGAAGAATACAAGCAGAATGAGCACACAAAGTTAGTACTGTAGGAGGTCCCATGGTAAAATCCCGTGAAGAGGGGGACCTCCTGGGGCCAAATAACGTGGTTGAAACAACTACTAAGGCAGCGGTCACTAGTTGCTGTGATATGATCTTTGCCGTTGTTAAACTCTATAACCGAAATTCCGCTTCCGGGTGAGGGCACGGGAGCATTTATACATTTAGCATTAATGATAAATGGGTTGGTCACGAAATAAAAATGCGCTTACTTGGACTATACTGCCGCCAATATTTGCAGTGTTTGTTCGTTTTTCAAATCTGCCGCGACACCACCTTATCGCTTTGTTTGCGACGCAAGACGCGACTAGATTTATCTCGATTGATCGCAGCCAGGCAAAGCTGATTCTACGTTGTTCCGGAATGTTCTAGTAACTTTGCGCCCTTTATCTCGGATGTTCGCTATCAGATTTAAATTGAGCACGGCCGACAGCGGCGGGCATTCTGTTCGACGACCGCCGAGCACGCTTGTCGCTTCGCCGCCGCCGAGTGATTCAGTCCATTTTGGGTGCAAGTCAGCCCAATAAACAGTTCTTTTAGAAGACCCTTTCGTCCGTCTTCATCGCTGCTTCGACTGCCGTCACCACTACGTGACAATACGAACTCCAGTAATACACTAGCTGGCACGTTCGAATTACAATTTTTCGTTGTTTTTTTTCTCCCCATGTTTGTGGTTGTGTTGGTTGCGGAGTGGAATTGACTGGCAGGTGCTGCTTCTGGAAAGTACCTTCCCCTTCCGGTCGCTGAACCACGCAGGCATTTTTGTGAAGTAACACTGCTACTGGTATCACAGTAGAAAAAAAATGATGGCGATTGCACCTCTGGCAAGGCGGATTATCAGCGCTAGCTTTTCTACTTTATGCTTTTACAAATGTTGCATTTGCTTCGAATGTTTCTGCCACACTGGCGAGGTCTTTGTCTTCAACCTCAATCTACAATCTGCCATGCCTGAATGGGTGATGATAGTGTTCCGGTTTTTGCATTGTTACAAAGAGTTCTAAGAAATGTGTTGGCACGGCCTTGAGCATCTTTTCACGTAGCCGGTGTTGGGTTAGCGTCCTGGAAGCATTAGGCCTACGTTCAACACACCACACATACGTAATCCCGTGTACGTGCAAAGTTAGAACACGACGCTCCGCCTTGGCTACATCCATGACCATCCTGCAACGTGACTGAATTACAACGTTGCAATGCGTCGCCGCTGGCGTCTTTAACGTAACTACGGCAACTGCGCAGGCGCGCAGGATGATGCGCTATGCAGTCACTTCAGGATGAGATCTTGGGTGGCGTTTCAACACGTTTGGCGCCGTCTTAGTGCTAACCAGACAACGAATCAATTTGCGCGAGGCGCATGGCGCCGTCTATGTGAAGAGGATGGTCACGTGACCACGGGGGCTTTTTGGCGACAAACAATACTGCTCATTTGCCAGGAACCTCCGCCTTTAATAGCTGGCACTGCAAAGATGTAATATTGCTCATGCTTTGTTAGAACACTTACCGTGCTCCATTTCCTTTCGGGGTTGTAAGTACGTGAATGCGCCTGATACGTCCAGTGCTGGAAGTACGGAAAGCTTTGCATGTTGCTGTCCCATTCTTCGATTTATTATGATTATTACCAGATATATCTACATGGAGCATAGCCCCTGATATCGCCTCAGACATCAGCAAGAAAGTGACGTTACTTCTGACGTCATTACAGCTTCCGGTGCATCCTCTACAAGAGGCTCCTTTCGTGCAGCACGTGTCTCGCCTAGTAATCTCCGGCGCCGCTCCATAGGTGTTCGTTGACGTCATCTCATGATTCGACCAGCAATGTGCGTTCGGTACGAAGTGTTTTATAAGCTTGTGCAATATATAAGAAATGATGGTCTTCCTGTCTTTGCATTCCTCTGTCGTTTGCATATGCTGCATTCAGATAGCCATCAGGCCTATAGGCCTTGTGGAATGTACAGCTTTCGTCAAAAGTTTAGAGCCCAAGGCTTTTGCTTCTCGGCTATGCTGTGTGGCTAGGTATACATAGTCAGTGTCCCAAATATCTTGATGGTGAAAAGAACCCTCGCACTTGCCTCTCTGAGAGTCAGGACCTCCACAGGTGCTGCAAGAGACCCCCTACACGACTTTGATGGCAATTCCTCGGGCTATAATTTTTTTACAAAGGCTGTACGTACCCCTGCTGATGAACGCGATGGTCTATGGAACATACACGATAGCCATACAGCGAAACTCCACCGAGACGTCGATGTAGGCTAATGCTGAGAGTCGGGCGCAAAACGGTGAGCACTAAGTGACTTCGTTACTATGCTAGCCCAGCTCTTCGTGTGAATCATGGCGCCTGCCTCTTTTACTAAATTCGTGCATATTGATTCAGTATAGGTTCTTTACTTGACGTGCTCACCCAGTACAAGAATTTAAGTGCAAATGCGCAGCTCACAAACATTCGTTCCGGCTATCCTACATTATCACAAGCTCTACACGCTATATATATATATTTGTATCGCTCGCTTTTTAGCGCAATCGGTTGCTGTAAAGCTATTGATTCCGTCCCATCCTAAGCGACAGCTTAAATTATCGATAATTTTTGAAGCGAAAAGCTTCACTACGCTAGGTAAAGCAGTCTTCGGATAGGCAGCACAACAACCTTGAACGACCTTCAGCCCAATCAAAGATAGCCGTGTATGACCATATGTGGTACAGTTATGGTGTCGAACCCTTGACCCATGACCTTTAGTTGACCTTTGGGTTGACCTTTAACCTTTGACCTTAAGAACATCCGATGGGGTGATGTGAAGCCAAATGATGGCATCCGATGGAGCTGTCGTAAGACCATGTGATACCGCGTCATAGCCACGTGGTCGTGTGGGTATATATAGAACGGCTGTCGCGAGCGTGTAGCGGAGCTGCCATGGTCGAGCCTCAGACGCTTAGCAAGCGTGCTTGCTTTTCGATGAATTCCAGGGTTAGCAAAGTTAAGCCACGGCCAATTCTTAATTTATATTTTTACATAACCATAAACGCTTTACTCACTGGGCTATTCGAGTACGTATTGTCTCGACATGCAGTAAAAGCGTCAGTGATTGGGAAGATATGCTAACAAAAAGGTGGGCAAGTCTCACAAGCCTGGCTTTTTCTTCAGTCGTCCTTGGATTCCTCCTTCACTTGAGGCGTAAAGGCCTTCATTCAGTGTGAAAGTCTAGTCAATGGCTTATGGAAAAAAATATTGGCGGACGTCTCATTTTACGCGCCATTATGATAATGAAGGCGTAGCCTCAAAAACCAAGAGAGGAGAAAAGCTCCTTTCTATACCGCTCTTGTGCTGTGTTACTTGCAGCTTTTCTCTTCCATTGTTAGAATGATAATAATAATAATTGGTTTTTTGGGGGGAAAGGAAATGGCGCAGTATTTGTCTCATATATCGTTGGACACCTGAACCGCGCCGTAAGGGAAGGGTAAAGGAGGGAGTGAAAGAAGAAAGGAAGAGAGAGGTGCCGTAGTGGAGGGCTCCGGAATAATTTCGACCACCTGGGGATCTTTAACGTGCACTGACATCGCACAGCACACGGGCGCCTTAACGTTTTTCCTCCATAAAAACGCAGCCGCCGCGGTCGGGTTCGAACCCGGGAACTCCGGATTATTAGAATGACTATTACTGCGTTAAGCTGAAATGCCGCACTTCGTTGCATTTTCTTTTTCTATGCGCTAATATTAGCATTTTTTTTTTGCGATAAACTCCATCGGTAGCTCAAAACTCTCACCATCAACTGCTGACTAACGAGAATGTTAGAAAGGAGGCGGGGAGCAGTGGCAGCTTTGAAAACGAGAAATCGACAGAAGAAAGGAAAAGATGGGAAGTTAATGACCTTGTGGTTACACGGCACATGGGGAGGGGTGGGGAGCGAAAGAGAAGATAAAGTTCAGTTCAGTGCGCAGTATAGAAGTGTTGTTCATTGGCCCGCACGAGCAGAGGACGCCTGCCGTGAGTTCAATGTCTCACACTTTAAGCATGTGTCTCTTAACTATTTAACGCACGAGTTAAATATTTAACGCAAGCGAACACAAGTGGTTCGAGAGTGTCTGCAATGTGTACTACGTGGTCATGAGATGTTGGTGTGCATGGCCACGTGCCATGCCACGTGTATATCACGCGGTCATTAGAATGGGTGCTCTTATGGGGTGCGGAGGAGGGGAAAGGATACGACTATTGGCGGCCACGCCTTCGACAAAGGACTTGAAGAGCGTGTCAATTTTTAATGCTTAAGCATTACTAGTCTCATTATGAGAAAAGCCGGTGGCGCGCGCGCGTGTTTGTATCGCAGATGGTACGGTAAATCCCAGCGATGGCTAGAAAATATTTGGTGGCGCCATCACGCGGCCGTATGCCGCACACAAGCCAAGCAGCGCCACTTCAGACAATCATTTGCATGGCATTCGTCTATATATACTTGCCACTGGCCGACCTACATGTGGCGCCAATTTTCCTGACGTTAGTACCAAATTGTGACGCAACCGTTTGTCGTACAGCGTTCTGGGTGGCGTCATACGATTTCTCTTTGCATATAGCTTACATGTACTAATAAAGTTGGAAGCCAGCTTGTGACAAGGATTTGAACCGGCGACATATGCGCCCTAAATGTATGTTTTCCCAGACTTTCGTATCAAAAGTGCTGATGCAGCCGTTCGTCGTACAGCGTTCCAGGTGGTGTCATACGCGTGTATGTGCGTGGGCGCTCCAAACAACCAAATGTCTACGTCTAGCGTCCACGACATGCAAAACTCGGCCAACCTCATCGCAGTGCAGCGAGAGGATCCCAACGTTTGCGATCTGGAGCGCTACCGATACGCAAAGACATAAACTTGTAGAAAAAAAAAACTTTAATGCATGTACAAATACTACGCGTAAACAGTGTACCTAGGGACAGTAATGTCTTCGCTTTCCAACACGCAAGCAGTCTTAGTGTATCTGCCAAATTTTTTTCGTGTATATATATTTTCAGATGAACGTGTTCGCCAGGGGATCGCCGGAGAAGCAAGCGAAAGAGAAAATAACATACAGTGTGAGTGGCACACGTACAACAATGGCGTACTCCGGCACCTTATTAAACGCTACACTCCGTGAGAACTTATTCTGGCAATGGAGCGGAAGCTGCGCAGCCTAAACACGCACCCTCTTCCTGCGCATTGGAATATAGTCCCCGCTTGCAGTTATTTTTTTCGCTTGAAACATAATATACTGTCAATATTCGTCATTTAAGGCTTATTTCTAACACAACTGCAGGCTTTAAACATTCGAACGGCAAAAAAAAAAAAAGCCCGGTTGCTTTATTACAACGAGTTGCCTAGGCACATCTTGTTACAAGAAGCTTCCATAGATGGCGCCAGCTACACCAGCGGCCGAGAAAAGTTGCCGCGCCGAGAGCAATGCGCAGGCGCCCAGGCGTACCGTCGTGCGGCCGATCTATTTGACTGAATGACAGTTCCGGACGCTCCGTCCTTGTAGACTCCCTTTTTTTTTGCAAAAAAAAAACCTTCCCCGAGTGTAGGCAACGCCTCCTTTATAAAACTTCATAAAGGGGGCGCTGGTGTAGGAATGTAGCGAGAAGTTCACAGCACAGCCAAGGCTTTAGAGGAGACCTTGGTCATTCTATGATGAATGTGGTGGTACCTCCGTTACTGATTACTGAAGGACAAACTAGAAGTAGCTCTCCGTGCTGTAAAGACAAGCCACGAAGGCTGCAAGCGGATCACTTTTGTAAGGCAGCTTTTGTGCTCGGGTGGTAAAGCATGTAGCATTTAGTTGGGCAATGTCGGTCAGTGCTGTCGACCGCTACAGGCTGAAAGGGCAAGAGCACAGGCAATAAAAAAAATATTTATTTCCGGCGGAGCCAAAGGCAAGGGAGACGCTTCACCCAGTAACAGGCACGGCTAAGAAAAACACGAAGTGAGCACTTCATTCATGCATAGTCTCTTGGCACATTGTCAGTGTAGCGACGATAGAGAGGGTGGTCATGAAAATGAGGGACAATTGGTTGGCGACAACTTTCCATCTCCAATTTGCGGAGAACGCCGAACCGCTTGATGTTGATTCTCAGGCACTCTGCTAGCGTGCAGCCCCTTTCGAATTTATCCTTCTAGGCCACCTGGTTTGCTACTTGTCCTGCAGCCATCATGACGACGCCAGTGCTCCAGATTTTTACCCGCTAAGCGGAACTTCCTCCCTCATAGGTTTAGAGCTTTGAAGCTCCACTCAATCCGCTACACAGGCAGCAAAAGTGGCCGCCCCGAGAGGTCCTGAGAAGGAGGATACAAACTTGAGACTGAATAACGCCGTTGTTTGACTAACGCACGTTCTTTATCCAGAACTCGTCGACATTATGCTGCTAAAGACCAATGTTTTTGAAAGCACAGAACAAACTAAGTCTTTGAGTGTGAATACAGATAAGTTCGAGACAGCAAACAAGGCTAAACTTTGAGTAGAAGCTCGTATTCTGCCCCAGCAACATGCTAAGTTCGCAGGAAACATCGTAACACAGTGTGAACACTTATTATACTTTGAAATCACAACAGGTGAAACAGCAGTCGACAGAACCTCGCTATTTCGACGTCAGGCTACGAGGCCACCCTGACGCGTTGCGAACGAACATTTTTGGTTATCGCTATACCAGTGGGCACAAGGAACAGAAGGATTTTCTGGTTTATCTTTTACAGGGCACTGAAGAAGTTCCAAATACAACCGGGCAGCAAGAGAGACGAGAAAATATGCGGCGCGCTGCTTTTCGCGCCTTTGTTTCGCGTTAGGGCGGAACAAAGACGTTGACGTCAGACGAGCCGATCACAGCGGAGGGCACGGAAGAGCCGAGCATGCGCTGATCGAACGCCGTCCGGCCAACTGCGAACGGCAGACGGCCAACGAGGTTAGAAGAGCGTCCGAAAAGGGGCCCCGGCCTAACAAAAGCGTCACTTAGCATAGAGAGCTCCGCAGATTCCGGGGCCCCAAATGCAATCCCACTCCACGGTAAGGACGTAGAAGCTCTCTCTCCCGCCGCCCACGTCGCCTTTTGTACAGGGGGCAGAGGAACACTCGGTGCCGACAGGGCTAACACTTTTTCCCCGACTGACTGTCTAACGCGCGGCTGTTCTTCTACAGTTCCAATTTCCTTTGTTCTGTCTCTGGGCGCTTTGCTGCTTTGTTTTTTATTTTTATTTTCAGCCAGTCTTTCAAGACGGTGAACGTAGCGACGTGTTTCAATGCGGTGTTACTAGTATCCCTGCTTGCTAGGCTACTAAAACGTGCGGAGTTTTTTTCAGGTCGTGTCTTCTAATTCAACTCTGCTCGTGCTGGCTAGATCCCATGGCTCGTAGATTCCCCCCCCCCCCCCCCCTTCGACTCTTCTCTCTCGATCAATGCACTACACCCTTTTTTTACACCGTCCCGATTTAAACTAGTCTGTTATTTTACATTTGCCCAGTGAATGTCCTATGAGATTAATTGAGTTGAGTTGTTGTATGATAAAGTTGGGATTAGCATTGCTTAGTCTGCCGGCAATTGCTCCACCGTAGAGTCACTTAAATGTTAATAACGACCTAAAACCTGTCGCATCTGCCCCGCTGTGCGCACAGTCACTTATAATAGTACATATTCCACTCTCGCAGTCACCATCTATGCACACATTCACTCACAGCAGAACAAAGTCCACTCCAGAAGTCACCATCTATGCACATATTCAGTCACAGTAGAACATAGTCCACTGTAGTGTCACAATCCATACACATATTCACTCACAGTATAACGTAGTCCACTCCAGAAGACACCATCTACGCACACATTCAATCACAGTAGGCCATAGTCCGTTCCTGCTGTCACCATCTAGAAACAAGACCAGTGCCCTGCAGAAATGTTGAAAGAAGGCGTGCAGCCTCCCTTCTGCATGCCTGGTTTCCACTCGGGTAGACAATGTCCTGAACTGTACTGTGAAGGGTTCCTGTCTTCTTGAAGGAAGCGAACATCACATACATTTCCGCGTTGTACTCTGGACAGAACATAATATAATGTTCGATATCTCCGCACACACCACATAAAGAACATAGCGGAGACGATGCTATCTATGCCCGTCTTATGCATCCAGGCAGGAGTGCGAGCAGAGGCCGTGCGAATTCGATGTAGTAGAGTAGCCTGCGAATCTTCTCAGTCCCTTCGTCACACATGGCTTGTGGGGCGCACTCCAAAGGGTACTAAAATGATCGAGCACCGTTTCTATGAAGAGACTTTTTCCATCTTGAGGTACTTTTTTGATTAATTTCTTGACAGAGCTTTATGGGCAAGGCTGTCTGTCACCTCATTGCCTCTGACTCGTCTGTGAGCGGGCACCCATAGGAAGTATAGAGTAAAGCCTCTGCTGTGCAGATTCTGCACCAGGCGTAGAGAGCTTATAGACAAGGCATCAGTAGGGAAACCGCGCTCTAACCTCTGAAGGGTAGATTTTGAATCAGTTAGGATGACAACAGGTTGAGCCGGACAGGACCCTAACTTCCGTAAAGCCGCCTCAATAGCAACACTTTCGGCAGTTGCGGAGGATACGACAGCAGTAAAGCGTACAAACCACTTACAGTTCAAAGAAGGAATGTAAAAAGCCGCTGCGCTAGCTTGTTTGGCATTGTCCACAGAAGCCATCTGTGAAAATTTGAAGATGGCGGACATACTCTGCTTCCAAAAGTTCAAGTACGAACGAACGCGTTGCTGCCAAAGGTAGAGCTGCGCTTTGCGCTCACATGGGGAATTGTGAGCTTACAGTCGAGGGTCGGAAAAGACCAAGGGGGTTTCAACCGTTCCTTTGCCTGCGAACATTAAGGCCTAAAGAACTGATAGTATTAAGTGCCAAGTAGGCCTTCGACTAATATCTCTTGCAGAGCCGCCGGAGAAGGGATTGCCCAGCTACCGTCTCTCCTAGGCGCCCAAGATGCATTAGTTGTCTCTGAGAAGCGACAAGGCTAAGAAGTTTCGATAAGACTCATGAAGTACTGCCTTATTCGCAGCCGCCTGAGGAACTCTGATGGCTCTTCTTAGGCCCTTTCTGTGGACAACTTCGAGACGTCCAAGCTGTGATGCCGAGGGGGAAATTAAAGGTAATTGATACATTATGCGACTGACCACCAGCGCTTTATGAAGTTTGACCATTGAAGAAGTATGGCTTTTCCATTCCTCACTTGCAATTCTACGGATCACATTGAGACGCGAAGATAGAGAGGAGACAATCGCGTCGACAGCTTTTCGCCACTGTAGACGGGAGTCAATAATGACGCCCAGGAAACGCGTGTGATTAAATTGGCGGATGAAAGAGTGACCAAAATCTATCCTTCAACCGCGCTTGACGTCTTCCTACACCTGGAAACAGAACAAAGCCAGATTTTTCCACTGGTAGAGACAATCCCACACCTTGAAGGTAAGCTTGTACCGAAAGTAGAGCCTGTCGAGCTATCAGGGCTAATCGCTTGCAGCCAGTAATCCAAATACAGATGTCGTCAGCATATATTGACATACGCACTTGTCTGCAATCTTTTTGCAACGAATCGGGAAGGCCAGCCATTACAACGTTAAAGAGTGTGGGGGAAAGAACACTTCCTTAAGGCACACCTTGTGATATAACCCTTTCGGTGCTTAAGGTACTCCCTAACGGTACACGAACCGCACAGTCACTGATAAACGTGTGAATGAATCTTAACATATGGCCCTGTATGCCCATACAGTGGCGCCATGTATGAGCATAGATACCCGAGTGGAATGGCGGGCATCATTTATTTCATATTATTCTGCATCGCCAGACCGCAAATATTAATACAAGAGAAACAGAGTGCAGAGCCTAATGAAAGTGCAAACTAGCCCAGCACATCAACTCATCTGCCCATTTTATAATACCAGGCTCAGATCTCCTAAACAGAAATAAGTGCGTCATTAATACTTGCAACAAAGCAGTTTTTTTTTATTCGATCACTTGCCATATGGCGTTTGTTTGGATTATTTGTATAGCTATAGTCACGGACGCTTCTGTCCTTCACCGAACTTTGTAGGCTCTGGTTTTTATTGTTCTCCGTCGTCGATTTGAGCAAGACTTCCTTCCACTAACCGTAAATACAGCTTCTTCAGTAATCTGGTTCTTCGGGCCTCCCATCCTGCGCGCGTCGAAGGCAGGCGGCGCAAGTCTCCGTGAGCAGCTGGCGTTGACCATTTCGGTCATGTTGCCCATGTTTAGACGACCCGAGCATAGTTCGCGCTTTTCTGGCCCACAACGCGTTATCAGGCACGACTAGTTTGAAAATGTGCGCACACAGCTTCTTTAGCGGAAAAGGCCCATCCGTGGTTGCGTCCGGCCCAACTTACTCCTCCGTTGGCAGCACTGCACGGTAGAGCCAGCAGAGATACCCATGGCGAAAATTTTAATGCAAATGTATATTCAGTTCAATTCAATTCAATTCAATTTATTCAACATCCTGAGGATGTTGGGTGCGTCGACAAAAAGCCAGAGAGAAGGCTTGACAGGGGTCGACGCACCCTACAATGACTTGACAGCAGCATCAGGATGGTATACAGAGTGAGATATATGTTAATAACAGGATCATCACATGAATATGAAAATAAAATAAAACGGCAAGTAAGCATACAGGAAAGAAAAAACAAATAATAAGTATAACTCTCAGTTGGTAATAAGTGCAACTCTCACGGTACCTAAGTGCACACAAATTTAGATGCCTTATTTAATGAGGACGGAAGAGTGTGTGAAAGCATTTGGCGACCATAATTGGTGAAATGCAATCCTGTATTTGCCGTACAGGTCCACTATAACTCTGATATGGGCTTGAATTAGTCTAAACATGTAACAACTTGTCCAGTTTGAAAAAAAAAAGAAAACAGCGTTTATTTTCTTCCTGTTGCTGATAATTGCGGTCTTCAACAGAACATCACAAGCAAACCTGCTCAGATTTACACTACACATAACTAATACCTGCTAGTATTCTTATTTAAAAAGCTTCGATAGTCAACAACTCACCTCCAGTACGTGTGGTTAATGCGTATGGCTCATGGCAGAGGGGCTATAAAAGCCCCGTGAAGGTTTCCAGTTTGCGTGCGGTAAGGGCGAGGTTTTAAGACCTGGATGTCACTGTGATGCCACTGTGTTCCTAGAGGATGTCAACGTTACGCCTGTTTCAAATGACGGCCGCTGCAAGTTGTACACTGAGCTCAAGGGTCAGGGAATCTAATAGGCAACCAGGTTTTGTATTTGATGCATTTCTTATTGGTATAATTTCCTGCTAGTTGTCGATAAAATGCCAGGCTATTAGTTCTGCTATTGTAAATTCCGCTAGGGGCGGTAGATCCTAGAATGTTGAGCAACAACATGCATTTGCTCTGTAGTTATAGCTTCGTTCACGATTGTGCCGTCGCCATGGTACGGGTGAGCGTAGCGTACTCGGCAGAAAGGAACCGTGACGTCAGTACTGCGTCCGCGAACTAAACATAGCGAATGATTCGCAATGCAACATGGACGGCGGTTAGGCATGGCAGGTCTCGTTGTTGGACCAAAATGGCCTTGCACACAGGGGCAGATTTAAGGGTCACACTTGCAAGGGATGGTTTTGAGAGAGGGTGTGTCCCATTTGCACCTTGCATTTCTCGGACATGTTTCTTTAAAAAAAAATGGACTTCAGCATGGTTTTTCTAAGTAAACGCTCTTGCCTGGAAGAGAGAGAGAGATAGAGGAAAGGGGGGGGGGGGGGGCACGACCTTTCTATTGCTGCTTGTATTCGAGAAACTTGATGCTCCATGACTACTAAACCAAGTCCTCGACGAACGACCATGGCGGTGAGTGCGTGCTCGCGTGTGCGCGTGCGTGTTTGTAGGAAACACGTACAAGTTAGTGCGTCCTTCATCCAGACGTATAAGCCCTCAGCATGCTTCATGTCAGAGCAGGTCTTATTTTCTTATTTTCACGTCGGAAGACACAAGAAATTTCGATATAACTAAAGATACAAAGTAATCTTTCGGGTTGAAAGTTCTTGTCTAGTTGTTTCCCCGTGTTCCTCTGCGCGGCGGAGTTTTGTCGCTAAGCCTCGTTCTTTATCTTTTTTTTGTCCCGGAACGTGGAGGAGGACATTCTGTCGCACTTTCCATCTTCCGGTCTTTGGAAAAGGGCAAAAAAAAAAAAAAGGAGACACCGTCCGCCTCTTGGTCTCCGCGCCGTTTCGCCTTGGCCGCCTCGGCTCCTTGTCTGACGCGCCGTATACCCGCGCTTATTTTTTCCTGCCTCGCCTACGCTCAGCGCAGGCAATCATCATTCCTTTTTCGCGGCACTGAGATCAAGCGCACATGCGTATACGGGTAGAAGAATAAAGACAGACTCATACACACATTTTACGAGTGGAGGCAGAAAGAAAGAAAGAAGGAAGGAAGAAATCAACGAACCGAGAGATGCGTACAGGGGAGACGAGAGGACGAACGAAGAAAGGAGGCAGAGAAAGATGAGGAGGCGGCAGAAGTAAAGCAGTAAAATAAAAATAAAGTTAAGGCGGCGGATCCAATGTTGAGATAGCGCGATATCACAAAACTCGCGAGCAAAACGAGAAGTACAGTTCGAAACGCCAGATCTTGCGCAGGAAAGAAAGAATACACGTACAAAAAGCGAAAAGAGGCGATGAGAGAACGAACACGCAGCGAGTATAAGAAATATGAGCGGAAGCCTGCGCGCAGTGAAGAGCAGGGCAAAAGAGGAGATGGAAGGAAGAGAAGAAGAAAGAGACGGCGTTGGCGGCTCTCGGTTGGTCTGTCTCTCGCGCTTGGTCGGAGCCTCCTCCGAGAAAATTCGCATTTCAAATGCGGCTCCATGGCCCGCCGTCCCAGTGCGCCGCTACCGCCGCCTCCCCGGGCTCCTTTCTGCTCCTTGGGGTCGTGGCACGAACCGGAGGTTCCTGCACGAAAGACGAGAGAGGTGTGTAGAAAGAGAAGAATCAGTAGAAGGAATTATAAAACAAAGAAAACACGCTTTCTTTCGTGCCGCTCTTTCCTATTTCGATTTTTTATTCCAGCGGCAGAGATGTAGCCGGCTATGGCGGCCATAGCAGACCGAAAAAGAGACAGGACCGGGAGAGTGGTTTCCATAGCACAGCGACCTCTGCCGGCTCCGTTTTTTTCCCGACGGCATTGGTTTCCTTTTCAGACTGGCCGCCGCTGCCGACTGTTCGGCGGACAGCGACCACTCCTACCTCTTCCCTTCCCTTTCCTTTATCTCTTCCCCGTCTCTCCAACTCTGAATCGAAGAGGCGCGCTCCGGGTTTCGAGATTATTTCCACCGTTACAACTGCATATAGCAGCGCACGGCTATCTCCTTCACTTGCAATCGCGTGAATGTGAAAGTATACAGTCCAGCGCTATAGTGAATTTTCAGTGAACTCTGGTGCTGCGCCGACCGTCTACATATACCGCCTCTCGACTCCCTTCCTCTCCTCTCATCCCCCCAACACACACTTCCCTTCCCTAACCATTGCGCCTGCGCGGTAGGTTTCACCTAAGCCTCGCCTAGACTGTCCGGCACGCATTCTGGTGCATGTAAGATATATGCACAAGGAGGCGCTATTCGCTGCTGGCGGACTGCTCGCAAAGTTCAAGCGATGTGAGGCCGGGAGAAGGTGGAGAGAAAGGTGGTTTTCATTTTCATTCAATCTTATCAGGGTTCCTGGCTTTCTTCGGAGAGTAAGTCGGTGTCGTTCTCTTACTGTAGGCTTCTTAATTTCTTTCGGCGAACGCAGTGAGTGTTCTAAGCATTGGACATGCGGCGAAGCCAGCCGAAAGAGGGCGGAGTGTGAAGGCGCCGTGTGACAACGAGGTTCCCGGATTTAATTCACTCGGAGAAAGGCTGTTCTTGGTTCCTTTTTACGGGTTAAAGGGAGCTCGGGAAATTGCCTCGGCTCGAGATTAGAAACGAAGAAAAAGGTGAAATAAATGCCCGAAAGGAAGCTGCGATGGTTGTCAAACTGAAAAGTTCGCGCCGCAGTAGCTGGTGGTGACATTTCACGTAATTTCGACTGCACGGTTTAAGGGAAATGTAAAGCAAAATAAAGTCATTTGGAAATCGCCTCTTTTGAACCCAGGAATGGTAAGAATTGAACGAAATATTATAAGAGAGTTTATCGAGATGACGCGGCACTTTCTGCAGCTAACTAGGCGACGGTCTACACGTCGCCCCGACTTGTTTTTCAAGGCTGGGAAAGATTTCTCATTGAAAACAAGATACTTACCTGCATGACAAACAACGACAGGTTAACACACACTGACGACACACAAGAGAGGTTGCTTGCTTGCTGTTGCTGACAGGAAGAATGAAAAGGAAATTGCACGGGTTTGTCCACTGGCTCAAGCTGAGCCACAATCGCTGCCACGTGCTGAAAGTAGGTAAGTTGAAAGAGAGGAGAGCAAAGATTGAAAGAAAAGACGCGCGCTATTATATCCAGAGACTATGACGCAGAGATTATGAGTGGCCGTGTGTAGCATGAGTGGTGTTTCCTTTGCCGACCGTCTCGCTGTTAATCACAAAGTCTTGGTTAAGTTTATTTGCGTCGAGGGGAGAGAGCAAGCATCGGAGGCAAAGAGAAGGGTGTGTCGGCAAGGCGTTTTCAAACAGGAGAAGAAACCATGGTCATGCATGTAAAAAGGTTTTCAGAAATGAGCGAAATGAGAACTGCTTCATTCTTATTAAAGGGGGGGGGGGGGGGGGGGCAGAAACACTCGTACACGTAGGCACTGACGAACACAGTACCGAAGCTGCCGATGCATAGCGACATCACCCGGGCTTCTGATGCTGCTCTTTTCAGTCGCACGATACGCACAGCAAAAGTGCACATGCGAGCGTTAATATTCCTGGGCCAGAGTGAGAACTCCGCCTAAGTGAAGTAGTCATTCGGTACTGGCTTCTATAAGAACATCACTGAGTTGTCTGCCTGAAAATCGACTCTGACTCAAAGTAAGTCAGATGCCAATATCGCTCTTTAATCTACCCATTTTTTCCCCCTTACAAACCTTCACGACTTGTGGAGTCATCCCATCGAACCTCCTCCACTTGACACAAAGCCGCTGGCGCTGCTAAAAGAGCGAGAACAGCCGGCAGGAAGAGAACGTTAAAATGGAGAGAGGAGGCGGGGAGGAGGAGGGTTGCTCTCATTGCAGTTCACCCCCAGATCTGCCGCAAGCGTCCTGAGGACGACAGGCCAAGACGACAGTCAAGTCCTTGTGGCGCGACGAAGAGGGTCCTCAACGGAGGTTCCCGACTCGAAGCGGGGAAGGGGCGCCTGGCCGTGACAGGCCGGCGCCACCGACGCCTGGCTGAGAGGACGCCGCCACTGCGATGGCGTCGATGAAGGGTGCTCGGCGGGTGCGGAGTTAATGAGAACTCGGGACGGGGATGGTGGGAGAGAGTGTTTCGCGCATCCCCTTTCTTTGAGCCGCCCTGCAGGAGGACACGTGGCGTCGGGCGCGAGCTGCCTGTAGAGACTATAGGCAGTGCTTATTCGTCGCCATAGATGCTCGATTCCGGAACACGGCGCAGCTCGAAACAACCCGGCTGATCGGAGGGGGAAAGTCAGTTGCCCCGGGCGCAGCTTAACGGCACGTGATTCGGTTTCAGCGCGCAGCGGTGCTTCGGACAGCGCTCGCCAGCGAAGGGACTCGGGCCGTATGAGGCTGATTGAGTGGAATTGGCGTTGTTGTGGTTCCCCGTAATCGGAAAGTGCTTTGGAACGTTCGCGGGAAATGTTTCAATGTTTTAGTTTGTACTTCGGCTTTGTGGTGGGCCAATGGGGAACAGAAACTGCGTCGAAGGCGGCTAGGCTTGATATTGTGTGCTACACGTGACCGATCTGACCACGTGTGTGTGTGTGTGTGTCATACTCTTCTGTCTGGACACCGACATACAAAAATCTTTTCAAAGAATCTGCGAATGAGATATTTCTGAGTAGACCGGTTTAAAAGGCAGATGGATAAAGTTGATAGGAGAAATACTCACAAAATATCTTAAATGGCATCATGTGGCAGCCATAACAACATATGTTTTGTCTCTATACTGCAGAATGATAGGGGTTCGATGAAATGTGCAGATACAGCAAGAGTTCTTATGACAAGAAATTTGAAGAAATGTTCTTTGTTCACGGCTGTATAAAGCGCCTTATAAATGTCCATGTGAGAAAGGCCCAATTTGAGTCACATGTGACGTGAAGCGAATGTGAACTTGGAAAACTGAAAGGCTGCCTCCACGTATTTGGCCATGGAGTATTGTTGAAAATATACGAAACTGTGCTGTTGGCATATTGAGACGTTGATGGCAGCCGTCTAACATAAAATTATTGATCAATTGGAGCTTAAGCACCACATTTGTGAAATATTTTGTACAAGCGACAACCAGTGTTGCGCCAAGAGCACACGTACGAGCAAAACGTCAGCAGACCGTCGCATATTCGAGCCTTTCGAAATGCTAAACAATAAGAGTTTCTATTTTGACACTGTCAGCAATTATACTTATGACTCATATATGGTGGTGGTGAAAAACTTTATTATTGGCCGAGCCCTTATAGTTCAAAATTTCGGAGGTGGGCTGGCTCCTGGTTGTGGGCGGTGGCCGACAGCTCGTGCCTGACGGCGACCTTTTCCGCCCACTGCACCATGATTAATGTATTAATTCAACACCTAATAACGTCCTTTTATCAGGTTAAAACATTTGTCCTTTAAAAATAGATTCCTAAGAGGAGTCCCAGTGTTTGACGCTTCTTAATATGGCGAAGTTCATCTGTTGTGACTTCCTCCTATAACTGTCACGGACGGTAACTACATCGCAAAAATGCATTCAGCCCCATAGTTCAGCTAAGAAGACATACAAAATAAAACAAAAAAAAACGACAGACCGTTGGGCGCAGAATTTAGACAAAGAGGGGAAATCTGCCGAATTTTATGTAACGGTTTGTTAATTACTGCTGCCACATAATCTACAGCAAACGATCATACGGTTGCTATACCTACTTCTTGAATGCATCATCTTCTCCAGGGAGCATCTCAGCTTGCGTGTTTTCCGTTAGCACATTCCATGGGACACGACGGATGTAGTGACTGCAAGATGGCGGAGCACTGCCACTCCTGCATATGAAACAAAGCGAATACAAGGGGGAATCATGAGTGGTAAAGAAAGTACAGACATGAGACAACAAAATTACAGCAGACAAAGAAATTGATTACGCACGACTTAAGTGACGCTTTCCTAAATTATTCGTGACAGAGCGCTCAGAAGTACGAATTTTTGCAGGGTTCAGCGTCACTAGGTCTAAAGAACTAATGCTTGATAGATATTTTAGCGCGAAAGCAATACTTCACGAGGTCTAGCCGGCTCCCCGAGTTTGTGTAAAGCTTGACCTTGAGGGTGAGTTTGACCAAACCATAAATGAATATATAAATAAAATAAATATTGCCGCGACTGAGATTTGAACCCTCGGCGGCCCGAACAGATCAGCTTTGCTGGCCACGGCATGAGAGGACCGTGCTTTCGGCGCATCCAATCACGCCTCGTGTTAAGCTGCAACACTCTCGCGCTGTGCATTGCACGTCGCTGTCTTCTTCAACTAATACTACTATCGAACTAATATCGTCGCCAGACATGCCGACGACCCAGGAAGGCAAAACCATGAGAGGGCCAGACTAAACACATGCTTTTGCACGTCTACTAGGTTTAACTACGTTCAAATCCTGCCACTTTGATGTTCTGAACTTGAAACAACTTTTTTGCCTGTGCCTTCCTTATTTTGAAAATCAGAAACCTCACCTTAATAAAACAATTATATCGGTTCTCGATTGCTTTCATTCGGAGAGAACAAATACCTTTGCATGTTCGTTGTCCACATATAATTTGAACTACCACGCGGCCTGGGGAGAGTGCTACCGGTTTTGAGTTGCCTGTTGGGCAAAAAAAAAAGCACTGATGAAACAAACCCTCTCTCTTCCACGCACAACACAGGCTATACACAAACACACCTGCCACTAGAAATGTCCATAATTAAGGAGAAGCGAAAAATTACGGAAGCACAGAGAAACATAAACTGAGAGTCAACATTAGAAGACAATGCTTCTAACGCAAAAAACCTTGGCGGCGCAGAGTTAAAAGAACCTGCTCGTCACTTCGCACTAGCGAAAATGGGCCACAAGCCAGCGACTTGCAAGTAACATTCACATTTTTCTCTCATACATTTCATACCTAATCTCATAGTAACATTTTTCATACAAGTGGCAGGTGCGGCCACTTGACTGCCCTTTCAAAGAAATAGATTTGAGAAGTGTAACTCCATGTGATTTGTCCCTGTCACTAAGTAAACACAGCACCTGTGCATTGAATGCAACGCCGTTGGCACCTTAATGTTTCACTGGGCCGTTCACCTCGTTTTTTTTTTCCTGCCACTAAGTAAACACAGCACCTGTGCATTGAATGCAACGCCATTGGCACCTTAATGTTTCACTGGGCCGTTCACCTCGGTTTGGTGCCCCTGCGTTGAACATGCACCTACCTCATTTCCTTCCAAAAAGGCTCTTAAAGGCTTCCCAGCGACCACCACTCGTGTTCGCCACCAGAATAGTGTCCCAAGAGCATCTAAAAACAACAAAACCAAAGAAGAATAAAGCGGCCGGAAGTTCTGCTTAAGTCCCCAGGAAGCGAGGGGCGGTGACGCACTTCCGTACCGACTTCGGGGCAAGAGTTCATCCAAAAGCGCAGACAGCGTGTGAGTGTGATGAGCCAAGTAGGGGGATCACTTCGCTCAACGAAAGGCACACCGCCAGGAGACGGGCTGCTATCCTCCCTTCTCCTTTCCCTCGCTGGAGCCGGTGCACAATGGACCGGGGGATATATCGCGTGGGCCGGAACTCCCGGGAAGTCATATTTCATCTGCCGCCGCGCGGTCGCCGCTGCAGCACGCGCGCGTGCCTATAGATTTGGCTTCTCCGCTGTCATGAACCGCCCGGAGCAGCGTCAGATACGAGGACCCCTTCCTTTTCATTTCAAGTGCGGCTGCTGCTGAGGTCGCTGGTTGAGCACCGTCATGGCGACCGCAACGACAACGCGCGACACTACTGAGGAGGTGGCTTATCTCGTTCCGGTGACTCCCCTTCCCCTATTTCTTTCCCAGCTTCTTCTTCCACCTTTTTTTTTCCACTTTCTATCACCTCCGGTTTATTGTGTCTTTTTACTTTCCCTATGTTCCCGCCAGGTAGCCTTGTGACAGTGCCTGGAAAGCCCAGGATGGGCAAGCTTTTCTGCGAGGGCGTGAAAAAAAAATAATTGGTGTGGATCATACGAATTTTTTTTATTGTAGCTGTGCTACTGATGAGAAAATTTCTAGGGGTTGCTTGCCATTTTCGATCTATTTTGTTACCATTTCTATTCCCACAGGTTATTTCTGGCATGAGCTATTGTATTTGCCGCTTCGCTCCTGACAGCTCCATCAGTGGAGGCCTACCCCAATCCTATTCCTGAGCGCCGGGGTTCAAATACGCAGTATCGAAATAGATGTCACCAATGCAGTTGTCAGTTTCTCTCTTATCTGCTATTTGCTGCAAAGACGCGGTGGGGAAAACCAGAAAAACGAATTGAAAGAGAACGACATAATGAATGCTAGTGTCAACAGTTTTGACACCTGAGGCGTCTTTTGCTACATTTAATTTGTTTTTTTTTACTCCAACAAAAAACTTATAACAAATTTTTATCGTACATAGCTAACGAGTGACTGGCCACTGGAAGCTCAGTATAGACCACCACAGTGTTTACAAGCACAGGAAGTGCTTCCGGTCGCCGCAGGCTGGGGATGAAAAGGGTTAGCGCCCGTAGTAATACGTGGAAGCAATAGTTTTCAAAGCAGTTTTATGATTTCACAGTGCACCTATGATGTAGTCTCTTTGTGAATAATAACCAAGTTCATCTTGGAACAGATTGCGAAAGTATGAAATTTCATTTTGAAGGCGATGTGTCTTAAAAAAAAAAGAAACAGCGTAACGTGCACGTGGGGGTGATTCCCGCTTGAGGGTACAGAACGGAAGCGTGGTCATTTGAAACACATGTAAACAAAATTTTCAGCAAAATATTTTTCTCCTTTCACAGAGTACCCATGGAGAAGGCTGTTTGTTGACAGATGGCGAGTGCTTTGAAGAAAAGTGTGACGAAGTATGGTGCGTCATAATGACTTAATGAACACTTTCGGAGGAAGTTGGAGCGCTTCTTCGCTGCTGTAAGGATAATTTACGCATGATACCTATTCTCATTCTTTAAAATTATTTCAGCGAAATATTTTCTCATAAAAAGCACCAGGTGCTTACAACTACGGCATCAATTTTGCAGTTTAAGCCCACAAACCATTTTTTTTTTACTCAATAAGTGTGTTTCGCCGCATAAAGCGGTATTGTGCAGCAAAGCCAGGGATACAGGACGTCACAATGGGTGTTCAGTTGTCGGGAACGGTTACGAAAACATCAGAGTCCCAAAATCATAACCAAAACTGCCGCTTTCCCCTTTCTTAAGCCTTTTTCCCCCTTATTCTAGCAATCATGCCGTGGCGGAAGCAACAAAGGCACATGGGAGATGCTCAACTTGCAATCTGCTTGATGTTTGGGCAATCATGGGATGCTGCGTAAGGGCACAGAGAGGTCTCAAAGAAGAGGTTATAAATTTAAACATTCTATCAACCGCGTGGCTGGCAGCTCTTTTTCTGCAAATATTTCGAGCCTTTAATGCAGCAAGCAGGGCTTGCGAACGACTAAACCTCACTGCACGGGAAGTGGACGGCCACTAACATCATGCGCTTTCATACTGAGGTACGATACGATGGAAACTCCCTCCCACCAATGAAACAGCAGACGCAGGTGCGTAAAATCTAAAACAAAACTGGGAGTGAGTGGAGGCGGCGAAAAGAAAAAAAAATCGCCTCGCAAAGAGTGCTGTGTCGGGCAGCGAGCATTAAGGCACGACCAAAGGCAGGACACAAAGACGTGAGCGCGAACTGCGGTGACAACGCCGGCGCATGACTTCTCTAGATCCTCAACAAAAACAAACACGGGACTCGAACGGCTGACAAAGCCAGTCACTGCACGACAAAAAAAAAATCCCAGAACAAGACAGAGAAAGCGGGAGAGTCGAAGGCACCCGATACGCGTTTAAGTCGGCGTTCATTCATATTCAATGCAGTCACATTATCTCGGCCCTATCTCTCTCCGGGTGCCTTTCTCGTCTTTTCTGCGCCACTCTTACTGTTTCCTCTCCCCGTCGGCTGGGGCCGTTGGCGGGCCTCGATATTGAAGCACACGCTCCTGACTGTTACTCTCTGCCCGCTCTCTGGCGAGCAGGACTCGGGCCGGCCATTTCCAGGCCAGGCCGGTTTCCGATGCCTCGTGTTGCTCGAGTCGGCCGAGTTTTTGTCGATCCTTTCTGCGAACAGCCGAGGACAGGACAGTCGCTTTTCCCCCGGCCTCGTCCTCCCCATGGGGAACACGGCCACATAGCCAATCCCTCGTTCATCGCACCTAGGAATCGGCGCCTGTCCCACATGCACGGACGGAGACCGCTGGCTTTCGGCAGTGTTTTTTCTCTCTCTCTCCCTTTCTTCCCTTGCCAAGCGAGAAGTAAGCAGCCGAGGCGTAAACATGTTGACGTGGCGCTGACAGCGAAGGGAGGTGGCTGCTGGCCCGTGAGATGTGCCCCGCCTTGTCTAGTTTTCGGCTGCGATCAGCGCCTCTTAGAAGTTTTCCTCCTTTTTTTATTACTTTATTTGGTCCTTTGAGCTTGCTGAATTTCCTTGTTTGTGTTATCTTTAAAGGACTGCAGGTTCTATGGCAGAATGCCGAATGTGGATGTCTAGCGAAATAACGCTTGCCTTTGATGGATTAAGGTATAGTTTAGTTTATGGGGGTTTAACGTACCAAGGAGACTAAGGCTATGAAAGACGCTGGTGAATTAAGGTATGGGCAAGTACAGCTGTAAAGGCGAAGTCGCAGTTATGATAACACGGAACGAACGAACAAGTGCTAAAGGTTGTTCTTATTCTCTGTCATGCCGACCAATTTAAGCGCGCTCTCAAATCGCTTAGCGTTCTTGGCTACATCGTAAGAAAACTTGCGCTTTGTACCCACATGTCGAGATACGCTGTAAAAATTCAGAATGCAGCAGTGACAAAATAGTTTCATTGAACCTATATTTAACCTTAAGGTAGCCTTCGAAATTGTAGCCTATTCCTTTCTTTTCGCTTCCCGGTAGACGTAATAGCGAAGAGAACTGGTTATGTTTGTGGAATCAATCCAGCTGTCCTAGTTACAGTAGGATAGGGATTTCCTAAAGAAGACTAGCAGCACTGGATGTGTGCCTGAGGCACTAAAACTTGACCAGGGTGCTTCTCTCCGCTCAAGAGAATTAACAGTGACTTTTCTGCTAGCTGTATGTTGCAGCTGGACAAAGTATTTTCTCGAGAGAGTTTGACTTCGAAGACGTGTCGGGGTTAAAAATTTGCGCATTTGTTATTTAAACGCAGTTATGAAATGAAAATGTATAACTGCTATACCATCTGCCACACTCTTCCCAATAAATAATCACACCCGTTACGCCGCTGTCGCATACCAAGAAAGGGTAATGTGCACTCATTTCGTTCGCCAAGGCTTCACTGGTAACAAAGCACATATCCTCGTATAGGTCGAGCTTGGTGTCGCTCTCAAAGCGTATAACGAGACCGGCCACGTTGATGTTCATTTTCCATTTTCATCACGGAGAGACACGGTCGTTTTGAAGAGCTCCTACACTATAAGCACATCAATGGTGAGTAATGAGTGAGCGTCAATCTCCATACAGACCCTCTAAAACGAACGCCTTAAAGTAGCGCAGCGTGCTGTAAGAAAGGTGCTTGCCGCTTGGCAGAGCTTACCACTATGACAGCAAACGAATGAGGAAGGCACTATTTACCTTTATGCCACAGCGTATCTTTGTTTTCGCACTTATATTTGACTACAGCATGGACCAAAAGGTTAAAGGGCACACTTAAGCTCCGCGTTAACGGCATGACGAGATAGCGAAATGAGTTAATTCTCATATACGTAGAATTCCACTCTCTGCTTTAAATTCATAGATCGCTGGGAATCATCATGCCCCTCCTGGCGCAGTGGTGCAGCGGTTAAGCCATGCGCCACTGCCCTGCGATGGCAGGTGCTGCCAGCGGTGGGTTTTGGGAGGCCGAGGTTTCTCTTACTGAGCGACCAATGTATGATTTAACTGCTACGGTGGGGAGTTTGATCACTATCCGGTAGGCAGGTTGTGATGACGTGACCTAGGTGGCCCACCTGCCTACTAGGTTGCTCTCTGGGAACCACCTACCAGAGCCATGCTTGCGATTTATCGCTCAGAACGCCAACGCCGACATCAGATTTTCTGGTTGAACGGAACCTTTGCGTGGTAAAAGACCAGCAACGATTACAGCTCAAAATGTACGAACGTGATACGTAATTTCTGTTACCTTATTAGAAAATGAAAATTCGAAGAGTCATAAGGCGAAGCCTACACCAACACTGGTGGCGGTTTAGCGTTGCTAACCACGCAATATTGTGCTAAAGCCGGTTTTTTCGGGTGGACACCCACGCCACGTACCCGAAAGCGCGATTGAAAGCGCGTTTCCTTTCCTTTCGTGACTTGCGCACAGCTGGAAGTTGATGAAGACAATATGCAGTGCACAGCTCGACAGTGTGTTGCAGTTTAACACAAGGCGTTATCAGCTGCGGCGATAGCATAGCGACAGAAAAAAAAACCCGCCGCGATAGCATAGTGCTGCTGTGCTGTGGCCAGGGAATCTAATCTGTTTGCGCCGCCGCTGGTTCGAAACTCAGTCGCGGAAATATTTATTTTATTTATCCAGGTTGGGCAAGGTCACCATAATTCAAATTCTAAAATAAATAATTCCACCATAAGTAATTCCCGCCATTTCCTGCATCACGTGACTAACTTCAGAGGCTTCACCACCACCCCGGCATTTTCCCGGTTACGAGGACAGTAGTGTTTTCACACTAAAAAGGAAACGATTGCAAGGTGCACAGGTACGATAAAGGGTGCCAAGGAAACCTGAGCCCTGGCAAATTACGCTGACACATACCCAACTCAACCAGTTAGGGGAGCCGAGCGAAAAACTTTCGCCACGTTTCAAAATGACAAATGCTCGCCCACGGTGATTCGCAGCTTATATGCGCCTGTCCTTATACCGCAGCGGCGAACAGCCAGCGCTGGAGTGATGAATGTTTAATGGCAGTCGGAAAACCGGGACCATTAGTAACCGAACTCGGTTTCTGTCGTCGCTGAGGGGGATAAGGCGGCTTCAGCCACGCGCGCGGCGTTCCTTCGTGAATTCGGGAACAGCTCGACATTGCGGTGTATAGCAGCGGCTGTGGCGCTGACGGCACAAGTTGGTTCCGCCTGCACGGCAACGACGTCGTCGGCAGGTTGGCAGCCACCGCGGTGACGAATTGCGAGGCGCGTTCGTCGTTAGCGGAGACAAATGTACCCGCCGGCCGAGGCTCATTTGTCACGAGGCGCGCGCTGCAGAATCGAAGATCCCTTTAATGCGACGCCATATCGGGGCGATCGTGCGACGGCGTGGTGCAGTCGTCGCGCGCACTGAACGATTCTGCATAGTAAGCGTAATTTGAGTGAACTGAGCGCCATCTCGGCTGGCGGGTGAGCGACTGAGTGAGTGAGTGAACTGAGCGTCATCTCAGCTGGCGAGTGAGTGAACTGAGCGCCATCTGGGCTGGCGAATGAGTGAGTGAGTGAGTGAGTGAGTGAGTGAGTGAGTGAGTGAGTGAGTGAGTGAGTGAGTGAGTGAGTGAGTGAGTGAGTGAGTGAGTGAGTGAGCAAGCGAGTGAGCGAGCGACTGAGTGAGTGAACTGAGCGTCATCTCGGCTGGCGAGTGAGTGAGTGAACTGAGCGTCATCTCGGATGGTGAGTGAGTGAGTGAACTGAGTGTCATCTCAGCTGGCGAGTGAGTGAGTGAGTGAACTGAGCGTCATCTCGGCTGTCGAGTGAGTGAGTGAATGAACTGAGCGTCATCTCGGCTGGCGAGTGAGTGAGTGAGTGAGTGAGTGAGTGAGTGAGTGAGTGAGTGAGTGAGTGAGCGATCGAATCTGTCAGCGAGTGGCTGACTGAATGAACGAGTGAGTGAATGAATGAGTGGGCCAGTGATTAAGAAAGCACTTGAGCGAGTTAGTTTGTAGTGAGTGAACGACAGCGTGCGCAGTTGTAACCCTGGGTTATTCGGGCGGGCTTTAAGTTGGTTCTGTCCTCTTTCTGGGAGACGTAGAAAGTCACAATAGTGGCAGTTCTAATCTAACAAGACGCGCACGGAAACAGTGTCAGTCGAAGTTCTTCCGTGCGAAAGGCTGAGCTGTGGAAAATGACAGCCGCATACTGCAAACACCACAGTTGTGCAGCAAGGCTACGAAAGGACAACATACTTTTAACCAGTCCAGAACATAGGCTTGCGTTCGCTCAGAGCCCTCCAACAGCAAGAAAAAACATCCTCTCACACTGGCTCTATCCAGACCCTTATCATACAGGAGTGAGAAAAAAGGAGCCTATCGAGCGGTCCGAATTCAACTGCTTTCGAAAGAACTCACTTCTGACCTTTACCATTGCACTAATGGCATTGTGTGGTCGAGCTCCGGGTCAGAACCGACAGTCGCCACTACTACCACCATGAGACCTCTTTCACAGAAGAATAAGGACGCACAGGTCGCTTGTGCAATAGTATACGCAGTGTTTAGGATCATGTTTGCGAACAGTTTGCAGCGCTGGAAGGTGCAGACAACGGGGGACAAAAAAAAAGACAACACGAGGTGCTCGACTCTGTCTGTTATAAGATGGGATCAGTTTCTTGACAGCTCTGCCCTGTACCTATTTCTTGTACCAACTTCGAGCTAAAGAAAAATTAACAACGCCAATCCAGGTTCTCATGCAGAATTTCTGCTGGTAGACAGCGTTTCGAGGCAATGTGGGAGCACTTCCATTTAGACAGGGTTGGATGAAAGGTAAATGGAAATTAAAAAAATATACCTCCTTGCTAGAGTGTCACACACTCGAGATAAAAGAATTATCCCTCTTGCTGAACTATATCTTGAAGTTGAAACCGGGAAAGTTGCTAGCAACCATGAGTAATGACGTGCCTTGGAACACCCGTCGGCTCACCTTTTTTGTCGCTCAACGGTTCATCTCAACTTTTCTATCACAATCGTTCCGGCTATTTCAAAAACAACGCCACGTTCTCCGGCGTTCTGCCATCTCCAATTCATGGCGGGTCTCCGAACTCTTTCGCGCTCCATGTTCTGGTCTCTGCCACGAAAAATAATAATAAAAAAGGCGCAACTCTCCGATAGATCACAAGCGAAGGCAAGCGGCGTAGGTATGACGAAGTTGCTCAAAGTTACCGCCAGCCGTCTGACTGTATACGCCCAGGCGTATATCGCTTCTATACTGGGTGCCTCAGTACGAGGTCCATGAATTGCCTAGCCATGGAGGAAGACATTCCATCTCTCCCGCACACGAGCAAAGTTTCGTCGGTGGGTATTCGGGCTCGCACTCAAGGCTTCCGGCCCCAAAGGAGGATGTGCCAGCAAATGAACAGCGCTGAAAGGGGGGGGGGGGGGTATAGCCTGAATAGATTGCCTTTGTTCCTCCGAACCGAGCCGACAGTGTAGGATACCGGTGCCACGGTGCCACTACTTTACTTTTCCCCAGCGCGATTCGACGCGATAGAGAGAGAGAGAGACCCGGTGGTGTGAGGCAGCGTCGGTAGGTTTCTCTGTGGCCTATTGATGCCTTCCTCCAGTAGCACCTTCGATATCGCGATCGCGGCTCCCTTCAGTGTGCGTGGTTGGGAGTAGTGGCACAGAGCGACGTAGCCTACGTCGAGCCTCTCCCTTGACTAGACAGCTCGCCGCCGATGCGCGGGCTCGTTGACTTGGAGATGAGCGAGAATAGGAGTCGGGTCTCTCTCTTTTCTTCTTTCTTTTCCCGGGCTCCTGTTCGTCCTGCGAGACAATGCTGAGGCAAGGCGGCAACTCTCTCTGCGCGCCACTGGACAAAGCGTGCCAGAGTTGCCGCCTCCGGGCGTCGCTGCGTTCTGGGCTCCCGGGGCTCGCTTCTTCTTCGCCTCACTCTTTGCCTCTGCTCGCTTGATCTGTCATGCCGCGGCCTATCTTCGCGGCCATTCGCCCTTCTCCTCTTTCGTCTTCAATTTCGTGGCTAAAACTCTAAACTGTTAGCATACTTCGGATTATTTTCTTCAATTGTTTTATCGCGGGCAGAAGATAAAATATGAGCGAAAAATTAGGTTTCTCTGGGTCGTAAATTGTGCGACGAAAATTAAAAAAGGCGATCCATGTTTAAAGTCGTGATAACGTTACTTGCCGCTTGTTTAACTGAATTAAAGAAATTAGGGATGTGTTACGGACCGGTTTGTCTTGCAGAAGTTTTTGGCTTATAAGTAGTGTACTATCCTTAACTTGTGGACGTGTTATGGAATGGTTTGTCTTGTGAGAGTTCGTGTCCTGTAAGTAGAGTACTATCCCCAATGCGGCCGCCATGGCTGAGATTCTGCCTCGCGACTTTTTTCTAAACAGTCGAATGCCTTACCTACTGAATTACCGCGGCGTGGGCATCGCTCATTATATGGTTAGATATTATGTGTCTCATTGCAATAACGAGGGAGCACACACTGAATAATTAGTCTGAAAGAGTATAAAAGTGGTATTCGGGCATATTGTCTCAGCGATCACCAAGAACACAGCCGAGCTCCTGCTCGCATTGGCTGCTGAAGCCAAAAGCACAGTCAAGTAAAGCTGCTTCAACTTCCCATGTTGTCTAGGCTTGATTTATTTGGACCTACATCTAGACGTACGAAATGCTCAAAAACGACATGCTGGTGACGTCATAATATCTTCAACGCGAGTAATAACCTTTTCATGAAGATAATGTCACTGAAATCGCTTAGCGCTAAGCAAGTGAAAGCCAATGTAGAAAGAAGAAGCGGGCCGAACGTGAAATTAATATCGCGCACTCTGTTAAAACACGGACTTTTAAAACCATTAGCTGCGCCCAACTCATTGAAGCTCTTTCGGCCGTGTACAAGCACCTCGGCACGCGGTTTCCCATGCACACATTGTACGCGGTGTGAAAGAGACAATCTAGTGGAAGAAACGAGGGCATAGCGAGCTCGGATGAAAAGAAAGCTTTCCAGGTTGAGGAGAGGGCGAAAGAAAGGGGAGTCGGTAACAGGAAGGGAAGAGCAGTTAGCGGTAAGGCGGGCACGCGTGGTGAAAATGCGACGCAAGCTACGTCATTACACGCATTAGCCCTGCTTTGCATAACTTAATTCAGCGAAGACTCACTAATATGGGGTACAGTTTTCTCTATCACCAGTTTATTTTTTTTTATTTTTCACCCGCGCTTTCCCCGTTAACACGCCGAACACTTCGGACCCGCGGAGGTTGCGTTCCGTAGTTCGTTTCATTAGCTGCTGTACGTGAAGGCGTGGCAAATCGGCGGCCGATAGAAAGGAATAAAAAATGACGCAACGCAGAAAAATGAGAGAAAATCGGTGGTCAGCTCGACGGGACCAATACAGGAGAAATAAATGAGGTCTCGTTAACGCTCAAGACGTCACCAGGGGGCGGTGATGACTCCAGTAAGAAAAAAAAAATGAAATAATGGTCGTGAAAGAGAGGAGCAGGGTTTCGAGAGGTTAGCTCAGGGTTGAGAGAGTTGCTGCGGCAGTGGAGAGAGAGAGAGACGTGAGGTTTACGCGGCTTATTCCAGCAGCCAGAAGCGGCGATCACCGATTCATCCGGCGAGTTTAAATGAGCATAAAAATATGCGGCGAGCGACCGAGGTGGCCAATCGATTTTGCCCTGCATGCCTCTGTGGCTATTGGATGCCCCGCGTACGTGCGTGCGTACGAATATATATCCGTTCTGGATATTCTTACGGGCGCTTTTGGGATACCCCTCTCCACCCCTTTTTTTCCCTAAACGAAGCGTAAAAACAAGGGGGTCATAGGGAGAGAGCGCGAGATGCAGCGGCGAACGCGGACAGACGAAGAGAAGGACGAGGTATTGAAGTACACGGAAAAGGAGTTTGAGTATAAGGGAAGCAATGGATGGGTGGGAGGCAAGGGGGGGGGGGGGGGGGGTGAGCAGCCGCATAGATTTATTTAGAATAGATTCAACACATTAACATGTATAGAGGACGGGCTCGTCCGCGGCGAAAGTGACATGCACTTCGCCGAGAGAAATGTAAATGTAGTCGAGCATAACGTCACTGGCTGTGCGGAAGCTGCCTGCGGTATAGTGGTGGTGGCCTAGCAAGCAGGAAGGGGTATAGTGGAGGGAAAAAAGGAGCGGGGGGGGGGGGGGGGGGGCTTCTGTGGATCGGCAGGAGACAAGTTTAAAAGGGTGAAGCAGGCCTCGGGAAGGCTGGCCCTTTTATTCACAATGCCGCATACGTTGCCACAGCGCAGGCAGTACGCGAACGCGCGCGCCTGTAGGGATGCAGTCAGTGCCGCCGTGCTACTACTTGCGTGCGGTATACGCGCTCTGCAGACGTGGTGTCTTCCTTTCTCCACAAGCAAGTAGATTTGCCAGCTCAGATAATGGCCTCTCCTGGATGTACATTGAGGTGTGGTGTGTACGACAGTGGTGTGCGTGAAGTTTTATCCCTGTTCTATGAGCGAGCGAAAATGCAGTTTGTTGCGAGTTTCGCCTGCTGCGTTCAGTGTGGCCGAGGTGGCAGCGCTTTATCGACGGAAATGTGCTGATATGTAAGCCTCTGGAGCTAATATTTACACAGAGGGACGCCAAGCTCAGGGACGAAGAACCAGCGCGCCCTAAAAACGATCGCCAATATTCTTCGGGAACGGAATTCAGCGCACACGATCACGCCGATGGGATCTTTGTGCCTCACTTCTGATCACAAGGTTTGTGAGCCTGTACACTCAAGCTAGTGTGAATGTTGCGTAGAGTGACAAGTGTGAGCACTGCTCGACTTTTCCAAAGACGAAGGGCACTTCGCTCATGTTTCACGAGCAGCCATTCTTCAATGGATATACATTGTTCGTTGAGTGAAGACGCTGTCAAGATAAAGCACGAGCACCACGGAAGAAAAGGTCACACAAGAATTGAGAAAAACATCCAGGTGAGTAATCAAGGCTGAAGATTCTCAGCACTTGTTTTCGGGTTCTCATTTTAGAATAACGATTATAAGCGGTGAAAGTGTTGCCAAGTTCGCTACTATTTTTTTAAGTGACACTATAGATACTATAGACAACTCTATTCAATATTCGTTCTTTGTAATAATCAGTTCTATGACTATTGTTGGCTTTGTTGGTATTTCTCTAGCGGCAAAATACGCATTTATAGCCGAGAAAACGTTATTTTAAAAATTTATCTAGCACTCGATACGTACTCGTCACGTCAACATCGAAAGAGACACCGTGGTTACCATCCGTATGTGTCCGTATTGGGCTTTAAACAGCTTATGCTTCGGTGCCAGAGTTATCGGCGGTACGTTTGGTTCTGACCTCCTTCGCCAGGCGGTGTCTCCGCCATCGACTAAGGGCCACTTGCTTGACAGACCAGAACGTCCCAGACCGGAGCAGGGAGAGACGTGGACGAGAGAACAGACCAGAGCGTCTGTGCTGCTCTGGTCTAGGGATGGGACATTCCACCTCTGACACCAAATGAAATGACCAAGAACCGATTCAGTTCTCCAACCTCACGACGTTCCCCCCCCCCCCCCCAAAAAAAAAACAAAAAAAAACGCTCCACTTACTCAGGAAGATCTCGTGTCAACGTCCTCGTTGCTTTATGAATAGAGAAGAGAGAGAGAGTGGAAACAAGATAGAGCGCGTACAATGAAGACGCCCATATAGGTTTGTTAACAGTTCGTGAAGCATGTGTACTTCAAATACTGCAGTAACAGCCGAAGGATTGTCAACGCCACGGCATGGTGGGTTCACGGAGCAATTATCCAAGAATGGCACATTTTTCAATTCAATTCAATTCAGTCTTAATTTTTCTCTTGGACATAGAAGGAAACAGGACTAAAAGCTCGTAAGCTTGACAGAGGTCCTGCCCCCTTTATCAACTTGGCAGTACAGTACACAGGCAGAGATTTTCAATTTTCCAAATAAACACTGAAACAAAATAACAAAACACTTTGTAAAAAAAGCAGCGCTATGCATTGCAGCACAAACATAGGTATTAGAAAAACAAATAACTGGTCATGGGGAAACGAAAAATAAAATTAATAACAGGTATAGGTTTAAACTGAGTGCAATATTACGTAATCTTGGTAAGAAAAAAATCGCTTGATAACATCACTTGAATGCTGAAAGGGGTCAAACAATTCTTTGTTCAAATTACTTAATAATACTGGAACAGTATAAGAAAGAGACTGCTCGGTATAATATGCCCTAGGCGTCGGCACTAACCAAATTTCTTTATGTCTAGTCTGCAGGATATGCGTGTTTTTCTTTCTCAAGTTTTGCCAGATAACTAATGTAATGTTCATCACTTTGTGAAGAGCGTTTATATATCATTAAAAGTTTATAAGTCTATATATTGTAGATGGAAGAATGGCTGGCTCGAGGCCATGCGAAGGAGCAAGCGTGAGACGTCGCAACGGTCACGGAGGCTTAATGGTCTCATCATATCGGCAGATGTGGCACGCCAGAAAGTGCGCCATTTATCTCAAATATGATTA